>LUCW03001852.1:20000-45000 GCA_001586965.3 Sphaeroforma sirkka | reverse complement strand
AGCCGATGTATAGCCCATAGAAACCCCATATAAAGCACTTATAAAGCCCGTATAAAGCCCATATAAAGCCCATGTAAAGTCGATTTAAAGCCCATAGAAAGCCCATAAAAAGCCCATGAATAGCCCATATAAAGCCCATGTATAGCCCATAAAAACCCCATATAAAACCCATATAAAACCCATGGAAAGCCCATCGAAACCCCATATAAAGCCCATTTATAGCTTATAGGATGCCCATATGAAGCCCATATAAAGTCCATGTATAGCCCATAAAAACCACATATAGAGCCCATAGAAAGCTCATATAAAGCCTATCTGTGCCAGACCAACAGAACAGACCCCATGTATGCCCGTGTGGCCGGTGGCGCATGCCTGCGTACCATGTGGTACGTTGGCTGTGACTGGGTTGGTCCTGTCCTGTCGTGTTCCTGTGGGGTCGCCCCATCCCGTTCGCGGGGGCTGATTTTTGCTGTGACGTAAAGGTATGGATGGGAGCGGTAGCTGATAGTCTTCACATGTCGCCATGGCAGAGTGCATGGAATGGTAATACACACGACGTACTAAACCCAGAACCTTAAAAAGCAGTGATTGTTCAGAATGAATGTAAATGCTAGGCCTACCTCTTCATGTAGTTGAGCAGGATAAATGTCAATGTTAGGCCTACCTCTTCATGTAGTTGAGCAGGATGTCTCTGTGCTGTGTGTAGCCCCATATGCGCACATGCACCACTGCGCTCACCCGTCCTTCGCTGCTGTGTGGGATAGTCACCTCAATGCGAGGGTCATACCACTTGTCACTGTCAACGATTGACACCAGACAGTCCGCAAAGGTCTTTCCCAAATTTTCCACTGCAAGTGATGACCACATGGGAGTACGGTAGGGTTAGCCAAACACACACATAAACACACACACACACACACACACACACATATATATATATATATATATATATATATATATATATATATATATATATATATATATATATATATATATATATATATGTATGTATGTAACATACACGCACACGAGCACACCCAAGAATTCACGCAAATGGAGAGAAAGAGAAAGGTACAAAACGTTACAGGAGAGAAGGATGAAAGTGTGCAGATGAATGTATGTCGATGAACCATGTGTAGCTACACATGGGTAAAACCTTCGTCCAGATAGGGACAGCTGTTGACTGAGTGCACACACTCCCGTCAAATGCACACACACTCTACACAACATGTTGCAACACGCACAAGGCAGCGAAGGACGGTGCATCAATGTACACATCACACTCTACAACAGACATAACAGAATGACAGGCGGGAGACTACTTGCGACACAGTACACGCAGCACTCGGGAACACTCGGAAGGCAGCAGCGCGGACTTGTGTATGGGAGTGTTTAAAAGCTCAGGTAGAATAGTTTATATATATATATATATATATATATATATATATATATATATATATATATATATATATATATATATATATATATATTTTCTATATAAACGTCTTTTTACCCCTTCATTGAACACCATACAGGGATACTTCAGCCCACATAGACTCTATACTGCAGATGCCATACCCTGTGCATTGGCGTAGTTGCGGACTGCTATGGCATTTCTGTCGTACATGTTGTCTTTCTCGCGATATAGCACTCCCATCTCGCCAGCATGAAGCACACCCCTGCACCCAACACATCCCATGGCAACGGTCAGTCAATTTAACCCACAACCTTGTAGTAGCTGCATTTATCTGCAGACCTATCAACACAAGCTGCGCGCACATAACAAACAGTTGTAGTTGACACAAAGCATGTGATATCAGAGACCCCATGAGGTGCGTCTGCTCAGTTGACGAAGGTGTGTAGTCTGCTCAGTTTTTCGAAGGTGTGTAGTATGTATTTCAGACATTTATAAATAGTTAATACCGACATGGTTGCACTCCAATGCCGGTGTATAAATAAGGAAATAGCGGTCAAGACTCGTAAACTATATTGTATATGATCGTGTCGTAAACTATAGTGTATATTTTTGGGTCGTAAACTATAGTATATAAGTCTGGGTCGTAAACTGTAGTGTATATTTATCGGGAAGAAATTCAACAGCCCAAACCTCACCAACAAGACAAAAGGTCGACACTAACAAACACAAATGTACCAATGCGAACACCACAAGCATTAACACAACACCATCCAACTAAGGCCATAACATAGGAACACCCCAGGCAACAAAGGCCATCTATCACAGCACTCGGCAACACCACAACATACACTCATACTACCAACGCACACACCCATAAATACATTCTTACTACTATCACACACATCCCATACATACTTTCTTAATAAATTCTAAACCCTAAACCCTAGCCCCATACATACTCGTAGTACTTAAGACCCACGATTTCCATAGCATGCACACTCAGCAGTGCTTCGTGTTCGTGACGATGTGCCAGTTTGTCTTCTATAGTCATGTTGCCATGGACACCAGATGGCGGCGGGAACTGTATATGCGACAAAGTGTGGTTAGACATGTACTAAGAACTGGGACTCAAGAAGCTTTGATTGGACTACTATTTAGGCATCGTGTTGGTTCTCAGTGATGTTACAGATCTGCCCGTCTAGACACGTAGTACATTCATAGCATAGCAGCAATGAGAACATATGCGCATATTATATATATATATAGTGTGTGTGTGTGTGTGTGTGTATGTATGTAATTTATATATATATATAAAAACACACACACATTATATATATATACATATATATATATGTATATACTTACATACATATATATATATATATATATTTTCTTTCTATATATATATATATATATATATATATATACAAAAACACACACATATATATATATAAATATATATATATACACGATTATATACATATATTATATAAATTAGAATATATATATATACACATATACATATGCATATATATATATATATATATATATATATATATATATGCATATATGCATACATACATGCATACATACATACATACGTGCGTTGCGTACGTACATATATACATACATTACCTACATACATACATACATACATACATACATACATACATACATACATACATACATACATACATGCATACATATATACATACACATATATATATATATATATATATATATATATATATATATATATATATATATATATATATATATATATATATATATATATATATATATATAAATATACGAGTTAATCATTCATTTGATATAATATTGCTAAAAGTTCTATGCCCGAGAGTCGATCTTTCAGCCCACCTAACGATTTTTCCTCTCCACATACATTAATAAGACCACCAACCATGGGCACCTTGACGACCTTTGGTGGGCCACTGAGTGGCTGTGGGCGTTGTGGGGGAGTGCCACGTGCTTTTATTGTTTGCGATTGGCGCGTTGCATGACCGGTTGTTCTAGCTCTGAGTACAAGAGAAGGAGTGGGTGATACAATAAGATGAGTACAGTGTAGGTAAACAGATCTGCTGTTGAAATGATAGGGTCTTGTTCGCGTGTGCGTCAACAGCGTACGCTGTGACTATCTATGTGCCCTCACACTACTAGGGTTTAGGGTTCTAAAAACCTAAAACCACACACCTTACCTAACACACACAGGGCACCTCAGCCATAGCAACGCACACGCACACGCACACGCACACTACAACTCGCACTCACACTCAGAGCACATGGACAAGCCCAAGTCCTCCCCTACATACGATTGGGATGCAGGTGCACGGGTGGTCCCATTTATACCATTTGTCCCATTCACTGCCGCCATCTCGGCTCTTCGGGCTGCCGCACAGTCCTTGTGGTGCCAGAAGGCGCTGTAGAACTTTGTGCGCGGGTTTCTCGTTGCATATCTCAGGTGACCTGTAACGAGTGAGAGGGTGCGAGAGACAGAGGCTGAGCGTGATGGTTGATTGATACAGAATCGGGTTTGGTTGGATTGGATTCGGGTCGGTGCAATGCTCAAAAGTGGGATTTGTGGTGATAAATGGGATCGTAGTTCGTATAGGGAAAATTTCTTTTATAGTTCGCTATAACGCTTTGAGACAGCTACAATTGCGCCGAGGTATCGACCAGTGACTGACTTCTCATATACACAACCTGTGTGCGTGGAACAGAAGTAATTTGTAGCACACGTATGTCTATATCACAGTCTGTGACTTATACATGCAGCATCTGGTACTAGATTGGCTTTAATCGCAAGGGTGCTCGCATATGAAAAGATATAATGGACAAAGTGAGCTGATTCAAGACCAATCGAATTTTCAGCGACAACAGGTTTGGTGCGTCACGTAAAAGTGGACAAACGTGGAGCTCGACAATGTGGAACGCTGGAATACGCATCAGAGTATATAATAGTCTTCATACGGAGTGATCGGCACTAATGACTTTGCTCGTGCATGTGCAGGAGAATATGGACCTATTTATCGGAAGAAATAAAAGGATTCCGAGGACAGTAGAAAGTGGGTCAAACAACAGACAACCACGCAGTACTCTCCCGTGGTCAGTCACAAATGGAAGGGGCAAAAGGAGCACAACAACATGAGATATAATATAACGGTAGGCATAAGACAGACCCCTGCAGATAGACGACCAGCAGTAATAAGTGGACTACTAACAGACGAGGACATGTACTAAGGCCAGAACTGTACAAGTCAGCCAAGAGAAAACAGTGCCAGCCACAACAAAACGCAGTAAATGACCAGCAGCAACAAGTGGACTAATAATAGACGACGACATGTACCAAGGCAAGTACTCTACAAGTCGGTACATGGTCAAGAGTAAACAGTGCCAGCCACAACACGCACAACACAGCAAATGACCAGCGGTAACAAGTGGACTAATAACAGACGAGGACATAAACGAAGGCCACAACTGTACACGTCAGTACATGTACAAGTCAGCCAAGAGAAAACAGTGCCAGCCACAACAAAACGCAGTAAATGACCAGCAGCAACAAGTGGACTAATAATAGACGACGACATGTACCAAGGCAAGTACTCTACAAGTCGGTACATGGCCAAGAGAAAACAGTGCCAGTCACAACACACAACACAGTAAATGACCAGCAGTAACAAGCGGACTAATAATAGACAAGGACATGTACTAAGGCAAGTATTGTACAAGTCAGTACATGGCCAAGAGAAACAGTACCAGCCGCTGCACACAACACAGCAAATGATCAGCAGTAACAAGTTGACTAATAACAGACGAGGACATGTACTAGGCAAGTACTCTACAAGTCGGTACATGGTCAAGAGAAAGCAGTGCCAGCCACGGCACGCACACAGCAAATGATCAGCAGTAACAAGTGGACGGACTAATAACAGACGCTCCTCGTACTAAGGCAAAGTACTATACAAGTCAGTACATGGCCAAGAGAAACAGTACCAGCCACAGCACACACAACACAGCAAATGATCAGCAGTAACAAGTGGACTAATAATAGACGAGGACATGTAATACGGCAAGTACTCTACAAGTCGGTACATGGCCAAGAGTAAACAGTGCCAGCCACAGCACACACAACACAGCAAAAATGATCAGCAGTAGCAAGTGGACAAATAACAGACGAGGACATGTACTAAGGCAAGTACTCTACAAGTCGGTACATGGCCAAGAGAAAACAGTGCCAGTCACAACACACAACACAGTAAATGACCAGCAGTAACAAGCGGACTAATAATAGACAAGGACATGTACTAAGGCAAGTATTGTACAAGTCGGTACATGGTCAAGAGAAAGCAGTGCCAGCCACGGCACGCACACAGCAAATGATCAGCAGAAACAAGTGGACGGACTAATAACAGACGCTCCTCGTACTATGGCATGGCAAGTACTATACAAGTCAGTACATGGCCAAGAGAAACAGTACCAGCCACAGCACACACAACACAGCAAATGATCAGCAGTAACAAGTGGACTAATAACAGACGAGGACATGTAATACGGCAAGTACTCTACAAGTCGGTACATGGCCAAGAGTAAACAGTGCCAGCCACAGCACACACAACACAGCAAATGATCAGCAGTAGCAAGTGGACAAATAACAGACGAGGACATGTACTAAGGCAAGTACTCTACAAGTCGGTACATGGCCAAGAGAAACAGTACCAGCCGCTGCACACAACACAGCAAATGATCAGCAGTAGCAAGTGGACAAATAACAGACGAGGACATGTACTAAGGCAAGTACTCTACAAGTCGGTACATGGTCAAGAGAAAGCAGTGCCAGCCACGGCACGCACACAGCAAATGATCAGCAGTAACAAGTGGACGGACTAATAACAGACGCCCTCGTACTATGGCAAGTACCACAAGTCAAGTCAGTACATGGCCAAGAGAAACAGTACCAGCCACAGCACACACAACACAGCAAATGATCAGCAGTAACAAGTGGACAAATAACAGACGAGGACATGTACTAAGGCAAGTACTCTACAAGTCGGTACATGGCCAAGAGAAAACAGTGCCAGTCACAACACACAACACAGTAAATGACCAGCAGTAACAAGCGGACTAATAATAGACAAGGACATGTACTAAGGCAAGTATTGTACAAGTCAGTACATGGCCAAGAGAAACAGTACCAGCCGCTGCACACAACACAGCAAATGATCAGCAGTAGCAAGTGGACAAATAACAGACGAGGACATGTACTAAGGCAAGTACTCTACAAGTCGGTACATGGTCAAGAGAAAGCAGTGCCAGCCACGGCACGCACACAGCAAATGATCAGCAGTAACAAGTGGACGGACTAATAACAGACGCCCTCGTACTAAGGCAAGTACTATACAAGTCAGTACATGCCAAGAGAAACAGTACCAGCCACAGCACACAACACAGCAAATGATCAGCAGTAACAAGTGGACTAATAACAGACGAGGACATGTAATACGGCAAGTACTCTACAAGTCGGTACATGGCCAAGAGTAAACAGTGCCAGCCACAGCACACAACACAGTAAATGACCAGCAGTAACAAGCGGACTAATAATAGACAAGGACATGTACTAAGGCAAGTATTGTACAAGTGAGTACATGGCCAAGAGAAACAGCACCAGCCACAGCACACACAACACACACAGCAAATGATCAGCAGTAGCAAGTGGACAAATAACAGACGAGGATTATGTACTAAGGCAAGGCACTCTACAAGTCGGTACATGGCCAAGAGAAACAGTACCAGCCACAGCACACACAACACAGCAAATGATCAGCAGTAGCAAGTGGACAAATAACAGACGAGGACATGTACTAAGGCAAGTACTCTACAAGTCGGTACATGGTCAAGAAAAAGCAGTGCCAGCCACGGCACGCACACAGCAAATGATCAGCAGTAACAAGTGGACGGACTAATAACAGACGCCCTCGTACTAAGGCAAGCACTATACAAGTCAGTACATGGCCAAGAGAAACAGTACCAGCCACAGCACACACAACACAGCAAATGATCAGCAGTAACAAGTGGACAAATAACAGACGAGGACACATACTAAGGCAAGTACTCTACAAGTCGGTACATGGCCAAGAGAAAACAGTGCCAGTCACAACACACAACACAGTAAAATGACCAGCAGTAACAAGCGGACGGACTAATAATAGACAAGGACATGTACTAAGGCAAGTATTGTACAAGTTAGTACATGGCCAAGAGAAACAGTACCAGCCGCTGCACACAACACAGCAAATGATCAGCAGTAACAAGTGGACTAATAACAGACGAGGACATGTACTAAGGCAAGTATTGTACAAGTCGGTACATGGTCAAGAGAAACAGTGCCAGTCACAACACACAACACAGTAAATGACCAGCAGCAGACAAGCGGACTAATAATAATAGACAAGGACATGTACTAAGGCAAGTATTGTAAAAGTCAGTACATGGCCAAGAGAAACAGTACCAGCCACAGCACACACAATACAGCAAATGATCAGCAGTAACAAGTGGACTAATAATAGACGAGGACATGTAATACGGCAAGTACTCTACAAGTCGGTACATGGCCAAGAGTAAACAGTGCCAGCCACAGCACACACAACAACACAGCAAATGATCAGCAGTAACAAGTGGACAAATAACAGACGAGGACATGTAATACGGCAAGTACTCTACAAGTCGGTACATGGCCAAGAGTAAACAGTGCCAGCCACAGCACACACAACACAGCAAATGATCAGCAGTAGCAAGTGGACAAATAACAGACGAGGACATGTACTAAGGCAAGTACTCTACAAGTCGGTACATGGTCAAGAGAAAGCAGTGCCAGCCACGGCACGCACACAGCAAATGATCAGCAGAAACAAGTGGACGGACTAATAACAGACGCTCCTCGTACTATGGCAAGTACTATACAAGTCAGTACATGGCCAAGAGAAACAGTACCAACCACAGCACACACAACAACACAGCAAATGATCAGCAGTAACAAGTGGACTAATAACAGACGAGGACATGTAATACGGCAAGTACTCTACAAGTCGGTACATGGCCAAGAGAAAACAGTGCCAGTCACAACACACAACACAGTAAATGACCAGCAGTAACAAGCGGACTAATAATAGACAAGGACCTGTACTAAGGCAAGTATTGTACAAGTCGGTACATGGTCAAGAGAAAGCAGTGCCAGCCACCACGGCACGCACACAGCAAATGATCAGCAGTAACAAGTGGACGGACTAATAACAGACGCCCTCGTACTAAGGAAAGTACTATACAAGTCAGTACATGGCCAAGAGAAACAGTACCAGCCACAGCACACACAACACAGCAAATGATCAGCAGTAACAAGTGGACTAATAACAGACGAGGACATGTAATACGGCAAGTACTCTACAAGTCGGTACATGGCCAAGAGTAAACAGTGCCAGCCACAGCACACACAACACAGCAAATGATCAGCAGTAGCAAGTGGACAAATAACAGACGAGGACATGTACTACTAAGGCAAGTACTCTACAAGTCGGTACATGGCCAAGAGAAACAGTACCAGCCGCTGCACACAACACAGCAAATGATCAGCAGTAGCAAGTGGACAAATAACAGACGAGGACATGTACTAAGGCAAGTACTCTACAAGTCGGTACATGGTCAAGAGAAAGCAGTGCCAGCCACGGCACGCACACAGCAAATGATCAGCAGTAACAAGTGGACGGACTAATAACAGACGCCCTCGTACTAAGGCAAGTACTATACAAGTCAGTACATGGCCAAGAGAAACAGTACCAGCCACAGCACACACAACACAGCAAATGATCAGCAGTAACAAGTGGACAAATAACAGACGAGGACATGTACTAAGGCAAGTACTCTACAAGTCGGTACATGGCCAAGAGAAAACAGTGCCAGTCACAACACACAACACAGTAAATGACCAGCAGTAACAAGCGGACTAATAATAGACAAGGACATGTACTAAGGCAAGTATTGTACAAGTCAGTACATGGCCAAGAGAAACAGTACCAGCCGCTGCACACAACACAGCAAATGACCAGCAGTAACAAGCGGACTAATAACAGACAAGGACATGTACTAAGGCAAGTATTGCGTACAAGTCGGTACATGGTCAAGAGAAAGCAGTGCCAGCCACGGCACGCACACAGCAAATGATCAGCAGTAACAAGTGGACGGACTAATAACAGACGCTCCTCGTACTAAAGGCAAGTACTATACAAGTCAGTACATGGCCAAGAGAAACAGTACCAGCCACAGCACACACAACACAGCAAATGATCAGCAGTAACAAGTGGACTAATAACAGACGAGGACATGTAATACGGCAAGTACTCTACAAGTCGGTACATGGCCAAGAGTAAACAGTGCCAGCCACAGCACACACAACACAGCAAATGATCAGCAGTAGCAAGTGGACAAATAACAGACGAGGACATGTACTAAGACAAGTACTCTACAAGTCGGTACATGGCCAAGAGAAACAGTACCAGCCGCAGCACACAAACACAGCAAATGATCAGCAGTAGCAAGTGGACAAATAACAGACGAGGACATGTACTAAGGCAAGTACTCTACAAGTCGGTACATGGCCAAGAGAAAACAGTGCCAGTCACAACACACAACACAGTAAATGACCAGCAGTAACAAGCGGACTAATAATAGACAAGGACATGTACTAAGGCAAGTATTGTACAAGTCAGTACATGGCCAAGAGAAACAGTACCAGCCGCTGCACACAACACAGCAAATGATCAGCAGTAACAAGTGGACTAATAACAGACGAGGACATGTACTAGGCAAGTACTCTACAAGTCGGTACATGGTCAAGAGAAAACAGTGCCAGCCACGGCACGCACACAGCAAATGATCAGCAGTAACAAGTGGACGGACTAATAACAGACGCTCCTCGTACTATGGCAAGTACTATACAAGTCAGTACATGGCCAAGAGAAACAGTACCAGCCACAGCACAGTGATCAGCAGTAACAAGTGGACTAATAATAGACGAGGACATGTAATACGGCAAGTACTCTACAAGTCACATGGCCAAGAGAAAACAGTGCCAGTCACAACACACAACACAGTAAATGACCAGCAGTAACAAGCGGACAAATAACAGACGAGGACATGTACTAAGGCAAGTACTCTACAAGTCGGTACATGGCCAAGAGAAAACAGTGCCAGCCACAACACACAACACACAGCAAATGATCAGCAGTAGCAAGTGGACAAATAACAGACGAGGACATGTACTAAGGCAAGTACTCTACAAGTCGGTACATGGCCAAGAGAAAACAGTGCCAGTCACAACACACAACACAGTAAATGACCAGCAGTAACAAGCGGACTAATAATAGACAAGGACATGTACTAAGGCAAGCATTGTACAAGTCGGTACATGGCCAAGAAAACACAACAAATGATCAGCAGTAGCAAGTGGACAAATAACAGACGAGGACATGTACTAAGGCAAGTACTCTACAAGTCGGTACATGGTCAAGAGAAAGCAGTGCCAGCCACGGCACGCACACAGCAAAATGATCAGCAGTAACAAGTGGACGGACTAATAACAGACGCCCTCGTACTAAGGCAAGTACTATACAAGTCAGTACATGGCCAAGAGAAACAGTACCAGCCACAGCACACACACATACACAAATGATCAGCAGTAACAAGTGGACAAATAACAGACGAGGACATGTACTAAGGCAAGCACTCTACAAGTCGGTACATGGCCAAGAGAAAACAGTGCCAGTCACAACACACAACACAGTAAATGACCAGCAGTAACAAGCGGACTAATAATAGACAAGGACACACGTACAAGGCAAGCATTGTACAAGTCAGTACATGGCCAAGAGAAACAGTACCAGCCGCTGCACACAACACAGCAAATGATCAGCAGTAGCAAGTGGACAAATAACAGACGAGGACATGTACTAAGGCAAGCACTCTACAAGTCGGTACATGGTCAAGAGAAAGCAGTGCCAGCCACGGCACGCACACAGCAAAATGATCAGCAGTAACAAGTGGACGGACTAATAACAGACGCTCCTCGTACTAAGGCAAGTACTATACAAGTCAGTACATGGCCAAGAGAAACAGTACCAGCCACAGCACACACAACACAGCAAATGATCAGCAGTAACAAGTGGACAAATAACAGACGAGGACATGTACTAAGGCAAGTACTCTACAAGTCGGTACATGGCCAAGAGAAAACAGTGCCAGCCACAACACACAACACAGCAAAAATGATCAGCAGTAACAAGTGGACTAATAATAGACAAGGACATGTACTAAGGCAAGTACTGTACAAGTCGGTACATGGCCAAGAGAAAACAGTACCAGCCACAGCACACAACACAGCAAATGATCAGCAGTAACAAGTGGACTAATAACAGACGAGGACATGTACTAAGGCAAGTACTGTACAAGTCGGTACATGGTCAAGAGAAAACAGTGCCAGCCACGGCACGCACACAGCAAATGATCAGCAGTAACAAGTGGACGGACTAATAACAGACGCTCCTCGTACTAAGGCAAGTACTATACAAGTCAGTACATGGCCAAGAGAAACAGTACCAGCCACAGCACACAACAACACAGCAAATGATCAGCAGTAACAAGTGGACTAATAACAGACGAGGACATGTACTACGGCAAGTACTCTACAAGTCGGTACATGGCCAAGAGTAAACAGTGCCAGCCACAGCACACACACACAGCAAATGATCAGCAGTAGCAAGTGGACACAAATAACAGACGAGGACATGTACTAAGGCAAGTACTCTACAAGTCGGTACATGGCCAAGAGAAACAGTACCAGCCGCTGCACACACAACACAGCAAATGATCAGCAGTAACAAGTTGACTAATAACAGACGAGGACATGTACTAGGCAAGTACTCTACAAGTCGGTACATGGCCAAGAGAAACAGTACCAGCCACAGCACACACACACAGCAAATGATCAGCAGTAACAAGTGGACTAATAATAGACGAGGACATGTAATACGGCAAAAGTACTCTACAAGTCGGTACATGGCCAAGAGTAAACAGTGCCAGCCACAGCACACACAACACAGCAAATGATCAGCAGTAGCAAGTGGACAAATAACAGACGAGGACATGTAATAATACTCTACAAGTCGGTACATGGCCAAGAGAAAACAGTGCCAGTCACAACACACAACACAGTAAATGACCAGCAGTAACAAGCGGACTAATAAATAGACAAGGACATGTACTAAGGCAAGTATTGTACAAGTCGGTACATGGTCAAGAGAAAGCAGTGCCAGCCACGGCACGCACACAGCAAATGATCAGCAGTAACAAGTGTGGACGGACTAATAACAGACGCTCCTCGTACTAAGGCAAGTACTATACAAGTCAGTACATGGCCAAGAGAAACAGTACCAGCCACAGCACACACAACACAGCAAATGATCAGCAGTAACAAGTGGACTAATAACAGACGAGGACATGTAATACGGCAAGTACTCTACAAGTCGGTACATGGCCAAGAGTAAACAGTGCCAGCCACAGCACACACACACACACAGCAAATGATCAGCAGTAGCAAGTGGACAAATAACAGACGAGGACATGTACTAAAGGCAAGTACTCTACAAGTCGGTACATGGCCAAGAGAAAACAGTACCAGCCACAACACACAACACAAAAATGATCAGCAGTAACAAGTGGACAAATAACAGACGAGGACATGTACTAAGGCAAGTACTCTACAAGTCGGTACATGGTCAAGAGAAAAGCAGTGCCAGCCACGGCACGCACACAGCAAATGATCAGCAGTAACAAGTGGACGGACTAATAACAGACGCCCTCGTACTAAGGCAAGCACTATACAAGTCAGTACATGGCCAAGAGAAACAGTACCAGCCACAGCACACACAACACAGCAAATGATCAGCAGTAACAAGTGGACAAATAACAGACGAGGACATGTACTAAGGCAAGTACTCTACAAGTCGGTACATGGCCAAGAGAAAACAGTGCCAGTCACAACACACAACACAGTAAATGACCAGCAGTAACAAGCGGACTAATAATAGACAAGGATATGTACTAAGGCAAGTATTGTACAAGTCAATGATGGCCAAGAGAAACAGTACCAGCCGGCACACAACACAGCAAATGATCAGCAGTAACAAGTGGACTAATAACAGACGAAGGACATGTACTAGGCAAGTACTCTACAAGTCGGTACATGGTCAAGAGAAAGCAGTGCCAGCCACGGCACGCACACAGCAAATGATCAGCAGTAACAAGTGGACGGACTAATAACAGACGAGGACTCGTACTAAGGCAAGTACTCTACAAAGTCAGTACATGGCCAAGAGAAACAGTACCAGCCACAGCACACACAACACAGCAAATGATCAGCAGTAACAAGTGGACAAATAACAGACGAGGACATGTACTACGGCAAAGTACTCTACAAGTCGGTACATGGCCAAGAGAAAACAGTGCCAGCCACACAACACACAACACAGCAAATGATCAGCAGTAACAAGTGGACAAATAACAGACGAGGACATGTACTAAGGCAAGTACTCTACAAGTCGGTACATGGCCAAGAGAAAACAGTGCCAGCCACAGCACACACAACACAGCAAATGATCAGCAGTAACAAGTGGACAAATAACAGACGAGGACATGTACTAAGGCAAGTACTCTACAAGTCGGTACATGGCCAAGAGACAGTGTACTAAACACACACAACACAGCAAATGATCAGCAGTAGCAAGTGGACAAATAACAGACGAGGACATCGGTACATGGTCAAGAAGAAAAGCAGTGCCAGCCACGGCACGCACACAGCAAATGATCAGCAGTAACAAGTGGACGGACTAATAACAGACGCTCCTCGTACTAAGGCAAGTACTATACAAGTCAGTACATGGCCAAGAGAAACAGTACCAGCCACAGCACACACAACACAGCAAATGATCAGCAGTAACAAGTGGACAAATAACAGACGAGGACATGTACTAAGGCAAGTACTCTACAAGTCGGTACATGGCCAAGAGAAAACAGTGCCAGTCACAACACACAACACAGTAAATGACCAGCAGTAACAAGCGGACTAATAATAGACAAGGACATGTACTAAGGCAAGTATTGTACAAGTCAGTACATGGCCAAGAAACAACAGTACCAGCCGCTGCACACAACACAGCAAATGATCAGCAGTAACAAGTGGACTAATAACAGACGAGGACATGTACTAAGGCAAGTACTCTACAAGTCGGTACATGGTCAAGAGAAAGCAGTGCCAGCCACGGCACGCACACAGCAAATGATCAGCAGTAACAAGTGGACGGACTAATAACAGACGCTCCTCGTACTAAGGGCAAGTACTATACAAGTCAGTACATGGCCAAGAGAAACAGTACCAGCCACAGCACACACAACACACAGCAAATGATCAGCAGTAACAAGTGGACTAATAATAGACGAGGACATGTAATACGGCAAGTACTCTACAAGTCGGTACATGGCCAAGAGTAAACAAACAGTGCCAGCCACAGCACACACAACACAGCAAATGATCAGCAGTAGCAAGTGGACAAATAACAGACGAGGACATGTACTAAGGCAAGTACTCTACAAGTCGGTACATGGCCAAGAGAAAAAACAGTGCCAGTCACAACACACAACACAGTAAATGACCAGCAGTAACAAGCGGACTAATAATAGACAAGGACATGTACTAAGGCAAGTATTGTACAAGTCGGTACATGGTCAAGAGAAAGCAGTGCCAGCCACGGCACGCACACAGCAAATGATCAGCAGTAACAAGTGGACGGACTAATAACAGACGCCCCTCGTACTAAAGCAAGTACTATACAAGTCAGTACATGGCCAAGAGAAACAGTACCAGCCACAGCACACACAACACAGCAAATGATCAGCAGTAACAAGTGGACTAATAATAGACGAGGACATGTAATACGGCAAGTACTCTACAAGTCGGTACATGGCCAAGAGTAAACAGTGCCAGCCACAGCACACACAACACAGCAAATGATCAGCAGTAGCAAGTGGACAAATAACAGACGAGGACATGTACTAAGGCAAGTACTCTACAAGTCGGTACATGGCCAAGAGAAAACAGTGCCAGTCACAACACACAACACACAGTAAATGACCAGCAGTAACAAGCGGACTAATAATAGACAAGGACATGTACTAAGGCAAGTATTGTACAAGTCGGTACATGGTCAAGAGAAAGCAGTGCCAGCCACAAATGCACACACACACAGCAAATGATCAGCAGTAACAAGTGGACGGACTAATACACAGAGCATCCTCAGTACTAAG
Organism: Sphaeroforma sirkka; assembly: GCA_001586965.3. Classification (NCBI taxonomy): domain Eukaryota; class Ichthyosporea; order Ichthyophonida; genus Sphaeroforma; species Sphaeroforma sirkka. The sequence continues at coordinate 29,159 of LUCW03001852.1, read as the reverse complement.
GCAAGTTACTGTACAAGTCATACACCAAGTCGGTACATGGCCAAGAGAAACAGTACCAGCCACAGCACACAAACACAGCAAATGATCAGCAGTAACAAGTGGACTAATAACAGACGAGGACATGTACTAAGGCAAGTACTCTACAAGTCGGTACATGGTCAAGAGAAAGCAGTGCCAGCCACGGCACGCACACAGCAAATGATCAGCAGTAACAAGTGGACGGACTAATAACAGACGCTCCTCGTACTAAGGCAAGTACAGCACAAGTCGACATGGCCAAGAGAAACAGTACCAGCCACAGCACACAACACACAGCAAATGATCAGCAGTAACAAGTGGACTAATAACAGACGAGGACATGTACTAAGGCAAGTACTCTACAAGTCATGTACATGGCCAAGAGAAAACAGCAAATGATCAGCAGTAACAACACACAACACAGTAAAATGATCAGCAGTAACAAGCGGACAAGTGGACTAATAACAGACAAGGACATGTACTAAGGCAAGGCAAGTCGGTACATGGTCAAGAGAAAGCAGTCCAGCCACGGCACGCACACAGCAAATGATCAGCAGTAACAAGGGACGGACAAATAACAGACGAAAGGCAAGTACTATACAAAGTCAGCATGGCCAAGAGAAAACAGTACCACCACAGCACACACACACAAAATGATCAGCAGTAACAAGTGGACTAATAACAGACAGACGCTCCTCGTACTATGGCAAGTACTATACAAGTCAGTACATGGCCAAGAGAAACAGTACCAGCCACAGCACACACACACACAGCAAATGATCAGCAGTAACAAGTGGACTAATAATAGACGAGGACATGTAATACGGCAAGTACTCTACAAGTCGGTACATGGCCAAGAGTAAACAGTGCCAGCCACAGCACACACAACACAGCAAATGATCAGCAGTAGCAAGTGGACAAATAACAGACGAGGACATGTACTAAGGCAAGTACTCTACAAGTCGGTACATGGCCAAGAGAAAACAGTGCCAGTCACAACACACAACACAGTAAATGACCAGCAGTAACAAGCGGACTAATAATAGACAAGGACATGTACTAAGGCAAGTACTGTACAAGTCGGTACATGGTCAAGAGAAAGCAGTGCCAGCCACGGCACGCACACACAGCAAATGATCAGCAGTAACAAGTGGACGGACTAATAACAGACGCTCCTCGTACTAAGGCAAGTACTATACAAGTCAGTACATGGCCAAGAGAAACAGTACCAGCCACAGCACACACAACACAGCAAATGATCAGCAGTAACAAGTGGACTAATAACAGACGAGGACATGTAATACGGCAAGTACTCTACAAGTCGGTACATGGCCAAGAGTAAACAGTGCCAGCCACAGCACACACAACACAACAGCAAAATGATCAGCAGTAGCAAGTGGACAAATAACAGACGAGGACATGTACTAAGGCAAGTACTCTACAAGTCGGTACATGGCCAAGAGAAAACAGTGCCAGTCACAACACACAACACAGTAAATGACCAGCAGTAACAAGCGGACTAATAATAGACAAGGACATGTACTAAGGCAAGTACTGTACAAGTCGGTACATGGTCAAGAGAAAGCAGTGCCAGCCACGGCACGCACACAGCAAATGATCAGCAGTAACAAGTGGACGGACTAATAACAGACGCTCCTCGTACTAAGGCAAGTACTATACAAGTCAGTACATGGCCAAGAGAAACAGTACCAGCCACAGCACACAAACACAGCAAATGATCAGCAGTAACAAGTGGACTAATAACAGACGAGGACATGTACTAAGGCAAGTACTCTACAAGTCGGTACATGGTCAAGAGAAAGCAGTGCCAGCCACGGCACGCACACAGCAAATGATCAGCAGTAACAAGTGGACGGACTAATAACAGACGCTCCTCGTACTAAGGCAAGTACTCTACAAGTCGGTACATGGCCAAGAGAAACAGTACCAGCCACAGCACACACAACACAGCAAATGATCAGCAGTAACAAGTGGACTAATAACAGACGAGGACATGTACTACGCAAGCAAGTACTCTACAAGTCGGTACATGGCCAAGAGAAAACAGTGCCAGCCACAGCACACACAACACAGCAAATGATCAGCAGTAACAAGTGGACTAATAATAGACGAGGACATGTACTAAGGCAAGTACTCTACAAGTCGGTACATGGCCAAGAGAAACAGTGCCAGCCACAGCACACACACACAGCAAATGATCAGCAGTAGCAAGTGGACAAATAACAGACGAGGACATGTACTAAGGCACTCTACAAGTCGGTACATGGCCAAGAGAAAACAGTGCCAGTCACAACACACAACACAGTAAAATGACCAGCAGTAACAAGCGGACTAATAATAGACAAGGACATGTACTAAGGCAAGCATTGTACAAGTCGGTACATGGTCAAGAGAAAGCAGTGCCAGCCACGGCACGCACACAGCAAATGATCAGCAGTAACAAGTGGACGGACTAATAACAGACGCTCCCTCGTACTAAGGCAAGTACTATACAAGTCAGTACATGGCCAAGAGAAACAGTACCAGCCACAGCACACACAACACAGCAAATGATCAGCAGTAACAAGTGGACTAATAACAGACGAGGACATGTAATACGGCAAGTACTCTACAAGTCGGTACATGGCCAAGAGTAAACAGTGCCAGCCACAGCACACACAACACAGCAAATGATCAGCAGTAGCAAGTGGACAAATAACAGACGAGGACATGTACTAAGGCAAGTACTCTACAAGTCGGTACATGGCCAAGAGAAACAGTACCAGCCGCTGCACACACAACACAGCAAATGATCAGCAGTAACAAGTTGACTAATAACAGACGAGGACATGTACTAGGCAAGTACTCTACAAGTCGGTACATGGCCAAGAGAAACAGTACCAGCCACAGCACACACAACACAGCAAATGATCAGCAGTAACAAGTGGACTAATAATAGACGAGGACATGTAATACGGCAAGTACTCTACAAGTCGGTACATGGCCAAGAGTAAACAGTGCCAGCCACAGCATACACAACACAACAAATGATCAGCAGTAGCAAGTGGACAAATAACAGACGAGGACATGTACTAAGGCAAGTACTCTACAAGTCGGTACATGGCCAAGAGAAAACAGTGCCAGTCACAACACACAACACAGTAAATGACCAGCAGTAACAAGCGGACTAATAATAGACAAGGACATGTACTAAGGCAAGTATTGTACAAAGTCGGTACATGGTCAAGAGAAAGCAGTGCCAGCCACGGCACGCACACACAGCAAATGATCAGCAGTAACAAGTGGACGGACTAATAACAGACGCTCCTCGTACTAAGGCAAGTACTATACAAGTCAGTACATGGCCAAGAGAAACAGTACCAGCCACAGCACACACAACACAGCAAATGATCAGCAGTAACAAGTGGACTAATAATAGACGAGGACATGTAATACGGCAAGCACTCTACAAGTCGGTACATGGCCAAGAGTAAACAGTGCCAGCCACAGCACACACACACAGCAAATGATCAGCAGTAACAAGTGGACAAATAACAGACGAGGACATGTACTAAGGCAAGTACTCTACAAGTCGGTACATGGCCAAGAGAAAACAGTGCCAGTCACAACACACAACACAGTAAATGACCAGCAGTAACAAGCGGACTAATAATAGACAAGGACATGTACTAAGGCAAGTATTGTACAAGTCGGTACATGGTCAAGAGAAAGCAGTGCCAGCCACGGCACGCACACAGCAAAAAATGATCAGCAGTAACAAGTGGACGGACTAATAACAGACGCTCCTCGTACTAAGGCAAGTACTATACAAGTCAGTACATGGCCAAGAGAAACAGTACCAGCCACAGCACACACAACACAGCAAATGATCAGCAGTAGCAAGTGGACAAATAACAGACGAGGACATGTACTAAGGCAAGTACTCTACAAGTCGGTACATGGTCAAGAGAAAGCAGTGCCAGCCACGGCACGCACACAGCAAATGATCAGCAGTAACAAGTGGACGGACTAATAACAGACGCTCCTCGTACTAAGGCAAGTACTATACAAGTCAGTACATGGCCAAGAGAAACAGTACCAGCCACAGCACACACAACACAGCAAATGATCAGCAGTAACAAGTGGACTAATAACAGACGCTCCTCGTACTATGGCAAGTACTATACAAGTCAGTACATGGCCAAGAGAAACAGTACCAGCCACAGCACACACAACACAGCAAATGATCAGCAGTAACAAGTGGACTAATAATAGACGAGGACATGTAATACGGCAAGTACTCTCTACAAGTCGGTACATGGCCAAGAGTAAACAGTGCCAGCCACAGCACACACAACACAGCAAATGATCAGCAGTAGCAAGTGGACAAATAACAGACGAGGACATGTACTAAGGCAAGCACTCTACAAGTCGGTACATGGCCAAGAGAAAACAGTGCCAGTCACAACACACAACACAGTAAATGACCAGCAGTAACAAGCGGACTAATAATAGACAAGGACATGTACTAAGGCAAGTATTGTACAAGTCGGTACATGGTCAAGAGAAAGCAGTGCCAGCCACGGCACGCACACAGCAAATGATCAGCAGTAACAAGTGGACGGACTAATAACAGACGCTCCTCGTACTAAGGCAAGTACTATATACAAGTCAGTACATGGCCAAGAGAAACAGTACCAGCCACAGCACACACAACACAGCAAATGATCAGCAGCAACAAGTGGACTAATAACAGACGAGGACATGTAATACGGCAAGTACTCTACAAGTCGGTACACGGCCAAGAGTAAACAGTGCCAGCCACAGCACACACAACACAGCAAATGATCAGCAGTAGCAAGTGGACAAATAACAGACGAGGACATGTACTAAGGCAAGTACTCTACAAGTCGGTACATGGCCAAGAGAAAACAGTGCCAGTCACAACACACAACACAGTAAATGACCAGCAGTAACAAGCGGACTAATAATAGACAAGGACATGTACTACTGGCAAAGCATTGTACAAGTTGGTACATGGTCAAGAGAAAGCAAAGCCAGCCACGGCACGCACACAGCAAATGATCAGCAGTAACAAGTGGACGGACTAATAACAGACGCTCCTCGTACTAAGGCAAGTACTATACAAGTCAGTACATGGCCAAGAGAAACAGTACCAGCCACAGCACACACAACACAGCAAATGATCAGCAGTAACAAGTGGACTAATAACAGACGAGGACATGTACTAGGCAAGTACTCTACAAGTCGGTACATGGTCAAGAGAAAGCAGTGCCAGCCACGGCACGCACACAGCAAATGATCAGCAGTAACAAGTGGACGGACTAATAACAGACGCTCCTCGTACTAAGGCAAGTACTCTACAAGTCGGTACATGGCCAAGAGTAAACAGTGCCAGCCACTGCACACACAACACAGCAAATGATCAGCAGTAGCAAGTGGACAAATAACAGACAAGGACATGTACTAAGGCCACAACTGTACACGTCAGTACATGGCCAAGGGAAAACAGTGCCAGTCACAACACACAACACAGTAAATGACCAGCAGTAACAAGTGGACTAATAACAGACGAGGACATGTACTAAGGCAAGTACTCTACAAGTCGGTACATGGCCAAGAGAAAACAGTGCGAGTCACAACACACAACACAGTAAATGACCAGCAGTAACAAGCGGACTAATAATATACAAGGACATGTACTAAGGCAAGTACTCTACAAGTCGGTACATGGCCAAGAGAAAACAGTACCAGCCACGGCACACACACAGCAAATGATCAGCAGTAACAAGTGGACTAATAACAGACGAGGAAATGTACTAAGGCAAGTACAGTACAAGTCGGTACATGGTCAAGAGAAAACAGTACCAGCCACAACACGCACAACACAGCAAATGATCAGCAGTAGCAAGTGGACAAATAACAGACGAGGACATGTACTAAGGCAAGTACTCTACAAGTCGGCACATGGCCAAGAGAAGATAGTGCCAGCCACAGCACATACAACACAGCAGACGGAACAGATCCAATAGATTGAGTGTGGCACAGCACATCCAATGGATCTAAACTGACTCATCGAAGTGAGTGCGAGATAGTACGGCGTATAGTGATGAGATTGTTAGATGCCGCAGCCACCCCCACAGCCAACAGATACACAGACACAGAGATGCCACGGTACGTTAACTGGCAACAACAACCGCACACATGCACAACACTTGAAAGTACTTCTGTTTAGCGCAACAATAGGAACTGGCCCAATGCCATCCGCACTATAGGCACAGAGGCATGACTTGGTATCACGTACGGTTCGGCTTGCGAGCACGGGAGTAAATATGTGCACTTTCGAATATAGTGACAACCGACTACTATGAACACCAAAGTACAAGAAATGGCAGATGATTGATGGACACAATTAAATAACAATCAACTTTAAAAGCGCTACTCAATAGTCTACAGAGTTTTGAGCGTTTCTAGATACACTCTATACCACAACGTGGTGACAAATGCTGGCGCTAGAGTAACAAAATGGATAAAATAGCGATTATACGGAACAATCGTAAGCCATAATTCATGAACAACCAGGCACAGATATGTTTATACCAAACACGTATTCAAGGATATACTACACCTACCTTTTGCATAACCAACCAGGCACAGATATGTTTATACCAAACACGCATTCAAGGATATACTACACCTACCTTTTGCAATCTTCCTCTTGCAATCCACACAGGTCGATCTGTCCGACTTCGCCTCCTCATATTTGGGCATTTTGGCGTCCGTGATCTGATGGCAGTGATCGAAGTTATATATATGACTTTACTGCACTATTAAGGTGCATGTAATATACTATGTAGTGTAGTGAGGTACATGTATTATACTATGTAGGTGTGGTGAGATCAAGTAAATATTGCTTATGCAAGATGGAGGTGTCAGATGCGTACGTGTACGCTATGGGTTCTAATGTAGTATAGTGACTGTGATGCATGCGTTGCTGTAGGGAAGGTGCGAACCGCGCACTAGTTCGGTCCATAGAGGGGGATAGAAGTGTTCAATAAGCTACAACGGCCCATTATGAACCATCTCTTGTATTTATATATATATATATATATATGTAAGTATATAATTATGTATACTACAGTTCAATAAGTTCATACTTTAATATGTGCTTCCATTTCCATATGACGTGGCTTCGATGCGCTGATTGGTCATCATATGCCGCCAGATTTACTAGAAAACCCTAAACCCTGAAACCCATGTGACTCTTAAAATCCAGGAGACTCTTAAAACCCAGGAGACTTTTAAAATCCAGGAGACTTTTAAAACCCAGGTGACTCTTAAAATCCAGGAGACTCTTAAAACCCAGGAGACTTTTAAAACCAGGAGACTTTTAAAACCCAGGTGACTCTTAAAATCCAGGAGACTCTTAAAACCCAGGAGACTTTTAAAATCCAGGAGACTTTTAAAACCCAGGAGACTTTTAAAATCCAGGAGACTTTTAAAACCCAGGAGACTTTTAAAACCCAGGAGACTTTTAAAACCCAGGAGACTTTTAAAACCCAGGAGACTTTTAAAATCCAGGAGACTTTTAAAACCCAGGAGACTTTTAAAACCCATGTGACTCTTAAAATCCAGGAGACTCTTAAAACCCAGGAGACTTTTAAAATCCAGGAGACTTTTAAAACCCAGGTGACTCTTAAAATCCAGGAGACTCTTAAAACCCAGGAGACTTTTAAAAACCAGGAGACTTTTAAAACCCAGGTGACTCTTAAAATCCAGGAGACTCTTAAAACCCAGGAGACTTTTAAAATCCAGGAGACTTTTAAAACCCAGGAGACTTTTAAAATCCAGGAGACTTTTAAAACCCAGGAGACTTTTAAAACCCAGGAGACTTTTAAAACCCAGGAGACTTTTAAAACCCAGGAGACTTTTAAAATCCAGGAGACTTTTAAAACCAGGAGACTTTTAAACCCAGGAGACTTTTAAAACCCAGGAGACTTTTAAAATCCAGGAGACTTTTAAAACCCAGGAGACTTTTAAAACCCAGGAGACTTTTATTACGAGAATTGCTCCATGATCTTCGCGCGTCGGGCAACAAATATAAACATTACAATACCCATGTCTGTAAATAACTAACATACACTGTTAGTGACCAATGAAATTTTATTTGTTGCGAGTATTTGGTGTCGAACTGATGACTCGACAGTCAACTGTCGAAGTGTCGGTGTCGAGTGGCGGCCTGTTCAACTTTATTCAAATATCTATAACTGAAGTTTGATTTGGTCTCACTTGCCCCACAGAATACTTTCTCAATAATGTATGACCTTGGTGGGTAGTAATAAAACATGGTGCATATATAATTGTGTGTATGTATGTATTTTTCCATATTGGGATGATTCAATCGTATTTTGATGGATATGTGCTTTGGGTTCCTCTAGCCATATGACCACTGACATTTCAAGTGTTGAAGTGAACACATTCCGAAACCGCGGAGTACTATTTTAGTATCAGGAATTTGGGATAAAATCTCACATTTATAATACTATACAAGCTATACAAGATTCGATACTACTATACGTGTTTTTGACAGGCTACAATTAACATACTATCACAGGCATAAATCCGCATACCCTTACAACCCTTATTTTGTCATACATAACATTTATTTATAGTACATTTACAGCAATATTTTTTCTCCATCGGCCTCTTGTTATACTTCAGTACGTACGCTATATATTTATTCACAAAACCACCTATCACATCTAGTTACATCACCTCATACACACCATGGTGGATGAAGTCCGAGAGTATGTCTTCGGCTCCGATCCTTCAACCGAGGCTGTAGCCCGTTGGCGTCAAGGACTGACATTCGCCAACGTACCACACAACAACGCACGTGGAGAGGGTTGCCATAGCACCACATATGCAAGCACGAGTATCGCAGATGACACTGTTGTGGCAGTGCTCACACAAGTATGTGACCAATGTGATCTGAAGTTCATCTAGGACGTGGCAATGAATTAGGAATTGGCGGATTTGCCACAGTCATGCTCAGGCTTTCTTTATAAATTATATCACGTAGTATATCACACATATGAGCATGAATTTGCTTGGGCTTTC
>LUCW03001852.1:0-15000 GCA_001586965.3 Sphaeroforma sirkka | reverse complement strand
ATGAACTGTGGCTTAGCAATCGTACATGCATGTGTTTAGGGTTTAGTGGTTAGTGCTCTTAGAGTTTTTAGCGGTTTTAGGGTTTTAGGGTTTTATCGATACGAGGCGACGCTTGATGTTCGCCACCACTTCTCACACTGCGCTGAGTTTGCTATATATATATATATATATATATATATATATATATATATATATATATATATATATATATATGCATATATGTACATGCATATGAATATGTATAACTATATATATATATATATATATATATATATATATATATATATATATATATAATATAAATTGCATATAACTCTGCAGGGCAATGGATTCATCGAGATTTCAGCTATCATGGCGGTGCTGCGTGATGTGGTTGCTGGTAATGTATCCACTTGCATCTCAGCTGTTGAAGGTGCGTATGTGCATGGGCTGACAGCTATGATTTAGTGAGAGGGGGGGTGTACTACTAACACTATACTACATGGGATGTTATATGCTACTATCATTGCACTACTTCGTGTGTTATATTCTACTGACACTACACTACTTCGTGCAATATATGCTACTGACACTACAATACTTGATGTGTTATATGCTACGAACACTACACTACTTGGTGTGTTATATTCTACTGACACTACACTACTTGGTGTGTTATATACTACTGACACTATACTACTTGGTATGCTATATACTACTGACACTATACTACTTGGTATGTAATTTGTTACTGACACTACACTACTTGGTGTGTTATATACTACTAACATTATACTACTTGGTATGTAATTTGTTGCTGACACTACACTACTTGGTGTGTTCTATGCTACGAATACTACACTACTTAGTGTGTTATATGCTACGTACACTATACTACTTGGTGTGTTACATGCTACTGATACTGTACTACTTGGTGTGTTACATCCTACTGTTACTGAACTACTTGGTGTGTTATATACTACTGACACTATACTACTTGGTATGTAATTTGTTTCTGACAGTGAACTACTTGATGTGTTGTGTGCTACTGTACATGGAATGTTGTGTGCTACTGTACATGTAATGTTGTGTGCTACTGTACTTGGTGTGTTGTGTGCTACTGTACTTGGTGTGTTGTGTGCTACTGTACTTGGTGTGTTGTGTGCTACTGTACTTGGTGGGTTGTGTGCTACTGTACTTGGGGTGTTGTATCGTGTTGACCTTTTCTGTGGTTGTATGTAGGTGAGAGTGCAAGGTCTCTAGAGGAGCGGTTGCTGCCCATTGCCCATCGCATTGACTCCGGAGGGATTGTGTTGAAGACTGATTTCCTGAATGTCGTTGCTCCTTCTCAATCGGTATGTTGTCTTGAGGCTGTGCATGTGTAAGGTTTAGGGTTGTAGGTTTTTATATGGGTTTTATGCTCTGTCTATGTTCTTTGTCACGGGCATGGTGGCCTGTACGTGGTTCTTTGTGTGCTTGTGTTCTAAACCCCAAATGAATAATTAATTATATTGATTTGTATCAATTGAATAATCAGTTATATTAATTTGTGTTAAATGAATAATAAATTATATTCATTTGTGCTTTAATTATATAATTAGTTTATTTTTTTGTGTTAGTTGACTAATTAGTTTATTGATGTGTTTTAGTAGGATAATTAGTTATATATTTTTGTGTTAGTTGACTGATTAGTTATATTGATTTGGGTTAGTTGACTAATTAGTTACATTGGTCTCTGTTAATTGAATAATTAGTTATATTGATGCGTGTTAGTTGTATAATCAGTTATATTAATTTGTGTTACTTGACTAATTTGTTATATTGATTTGTGTTAATTGAATAATTAGTTATATTGATGTGTGTTAATTATAATATTAGTTATATTGATTTGTGTTAGTTGACTAATTAGTTGTATTGATGTTTGTTAGTTGAAGAATTAGTTATATTGATTTGTGTTCGTTGACTATTTATTTATATTCATTTGTTAACTGAATAGTTTCTTGTATTCATATGTTTAATTGAGTAAATTAATATATTTATTTGTGTTAATTAAATTGATGTTTCTCCACATATGCACAGTATGAGCGCACACCACTCATCCCGAGCAGTTTTCCGCTGCTGCATGTCAATTGTTTGATCAAAGGCTCAGATCAAATGCCAGCTATTATTCAGGGTGAGGTAGGTATAGCACGTTGTACTGTTGTGCTCTATTTTTTAGAGCACCTGTTGTGGTTGTATTGTTGTGTTCTATTTAAAGACTACTTATTGTCGTTGTATTGTTGTGTCCTATTTATAGAGCACCTGTTGTGGTTGTATTGTTGTGTTCTATTTATAGAGCACCTGTTGTAGTTGTATCGAGCCCTATTAAGCCTCACCACTTTATCCTCCCACACTCTCTGATATACTAATATATTCAAAATTATAACGTTTTCCCCGTGATGGATTTTCTGCTGTAGGCCCAGTGGGTCAATGACGACCATCCCATGCGCAGTGACGTTCTGTCGTGTCTGCGAACCAAATGGAGTGGACTGCGTGTCACGTGGGCGGAGGGTATTGAGCCATCGCTAATATGACACAGGCGATGATAAACCTTAACCCCTAGAACACATACGATGATAAACCCTCACCCCTAGAACACATGCGATGATAAACCTTAAACCCTAGAACATATGCGATTATAAAGCCTAAACCATTGAACACAGGCGATGATACAGCCTAAATCCTAGCACACAGGCATCGAAAATCAATGAATGGTATTATCAACAGCCGACTTTGATTCGGCACCACATGAGAATGAAGCTTTCAACACAGATTTATCTTATATATATATATATATATATATATATATATATATATATATATATATATATATATATATATATATATATATATATATATATATATATATATATATATATATATATATATATATATATATATATATATATATATATTATTTATATTTATACATTAAATGTTACATTAAATATATGTATATATATTTATACACGTGACAGACATACTTATCTTTCGTGTGTTCGGACGTGGGTAGCTCAACCAAATCAATGACAACCCTGCGCCACGGCTCGTCTTCTGAAACAATCTTTAATGCGGCATATTCATAGCGCTTGATCCGGCTATCTTCGTAGTCGTTGCATTTGTGATACACCTGAGATATATATTGCCTAAGATTTGGGTGTACAATCGCTCTTGCAATCCTTCTCAGTCATAACCTTATCCATGTGTTTAAGCGCATAATTTTGCCTTAACCACTTCAGAATGTCGTCCTCCGATGAACTCGCTGAGTCAATGTCTGGAGGTTAGGATTCCGCTACTACATCACTGGGACTTGAAGACTCGTCTGGTCCCGTCTCGCCTGAAAGATCGGAAGTGTGAATTTCACTAATGTACTCTTTGTCCATTGGTTGAATAACATGGTCGTGTACATCTGGAAAATCGTCCCTGTCAAAACGTATCTTCTTGTAGAATGCTTTCGCTAGTGACTTGTTCCTCTTTGTTTCTGTAGGATTAGATTGTACCGCGGTGACGAATACTACAGTTTCGTGTCGTCCCAGCCTCTCTTTGAAACTTAGGTGTCAAGAATAGAATCTTGGATTCTTCAACCTTACGCTTGAAGGTCTCAAACTGTGTCAATTTGGATGTTCCAACTGGACCTATTCGACATATGATTGTATGTCGCCAAGATATCTTCTGAACTGCACGGCTACCCTGGTAGAGAAAGTATCTACCTCTCTATCCACATATATGGGCTCACATTGTATCATCGATATCAACTGTGGGAGCCATCTATCCGAATGTCTTAGGGGACAACACAACGTGATGGTAGCATTTTGTATATGTACATAATTAGCAACTGTGGTATCAACAACCACGGTGGATTCGCCCATGCGTTCTGATTTGTTGAATCAATTTGAAACCCTTCACCGTCTGGATGTTTCAAAGTCCGGTATCGGGGCAGCTGCGCATTAAGATGTGCTGCAAACATGTCAAAGGTATGTGGACCATATATGTTGTCGCAATCTTAAACCATCTAGAATTGGCCATCCAATCCGTAGCTAGTAACTCTCGGCCCATCTTGTTGAAGTTCGGTACAAAGCGTGACAGCATATCCGATAAGTGAGTATGCATCCCCGGTATGTGTGATGCTAAATGGAAAATTTGCGATCGTATCGTGCCATCGACTGACCAATTGTGAGTTGGGTTTTTAAAATCCCCAGTCCTTAAAATGAGTGAGTGCAGTCACAATAGCCAACTGCTCTTGTTGTACCGTCGGGTAGTTGATTTGTGACGATTTCATAGCCCTGCTAAAGAACTGCACGTATCTCGGTTTCCCGTCAATCATTTGATACAGAACGCCTCTTAACGCCATGTCGGATGCGTCTGTAGCCACTATGAATGGTACTCCATGTTTCGGTGGCTAGACTACTGGAGCTCGCTGAACCACTGTTTTGAGCTGCTTAAAGGCATCATCACATTATTTAACTCACAACGCTCCTAATCTATCCTTGTGACATCGTAAATGTTCGAAAGGCATAAGGTAGCTTGCCAAGTGTGGAACTCCATCTGACAGGAAGTTGACGCCCATCGCCTGTAGTGGGGGTCCTTCAATCCAGCAAGTGTTCGACCTTTACGGGGTCGATCATAATATCGTCCCCGGAGACCTGATATCCCAACAACTGTATCTCATTTACACCAAACTGACCTTTCTTGCTGTTGATTTCGCACATATGCTTGTTCAGCCTAGCTAACACCTCACGCACAACTCTATCATACTCCTCTTTGGTTTCAGTAAATACCACTATATCGTCGATATACACCTGTACATTGTCCATGTCTCTCAACGGGTCTTGCATGATCTTTTGAAAGAAGGCTGGAAACATATAGACCAAATGGTGCTCCCTTGAACAAATACTGCCGTCCATCCTAGGTGAAGGTAAAATTATACTTCCAGTGTGGTTTGCATATCTTCATTTGGTGGTAGCCTTGCTTCCAATCGATGGTCGAAAAAATATCTTCGCCCCTTCCATTCTTCTCAGCAATTCATTAATTTACGATAAGCGAAAGTTGTGTGTAGGTATAAGCGCGTTTGTTGGGCTCGTATTAAATCACATGCGAACCTTGTTTAACGTGCCATCGGAGTTAAACTGGTCTACCGCCAAAAGTGTAGGGTTGACTGGAGCCGGTTCGTAGTTGACTGCAATTACCCCGTCTTCCAACCATGCATAACCTGTTCTCGGACTACCTGTTCGTGACGCCACACTACGTAGTTTCGCGTTGGACATTCAACTTCGAATAGTCTACTTTTGTCAAGTCTAAACCCACGTATCCATTGTTGAACTTCAACTGAGCCTAGTCGGTAATCTTGATCTCTATATCCTCAAAGATAATATTCTTTAGCTTCTCCGTAAATTGAGATATTATCTCCCTCACGGTCCTAGAAGATGTATACACAGTCTTCATGGGTCTGTGTTCGCTGAGTTGAAAATCCCCATCCCCACTATCAAATCGTAGTCTGGCGAAGTGTTACAGACGACCGCCTTTGTAACTGTTGTCCTTTAATCAGTGAAGGTAAACCTCAAATCTATAGCCATGTTTCGACACGTAATCTCTCTTTCGTCAGCTACATTAACATAGTAGGTTTTGATTTACGAGTTTTATCGGTTACTTTACATAATCTCGATGATATACATGAAATCTGCGAGCCCGGATCCAACAACGCTTTTATTTCATGCCCATTAACTCGTACATCTAGTATGACGCGCTCATCTTGCGGTGCATCCTTTTGTTTCAGTGACAAGATTCGGTAAGATTGTCTCTTCCCGAAGATTCTGGTTCCTCGAACTCTGGCGATGATTGACTCTCGTCCTAAATAGAGTTTTTCGACTTCTCTTCCACCTTAAAGTTCCTAAAACAACACTACACTAAGCAACACTCGGATTTAACGACATTGTTAAGTGATCGAACTACTGTATTTATTTTTCTTTTTCCTGACCATAACGAAATGACATACAACTACACCGGTACCTGAGATGGGCAAGTAGGCTTATGAGCGACTGTGGCAACGACTGCGTGGTGCTTTGATGTGTGCCAGGGTGGAGACAGCATTATCTATGGACACGACACCTAAGGACAAAATTAAGGCAGTTGCTGAGACCCAACAATCGATATTTACGTTGAACAAGTCCAAACGCACTGTGACCTACTCGATGCGCTTAATCATTACTTATGTATACATGTCTCATTTACACTTATAGGGTGTCCAATATGGACGATGCACAATCACAAAAGATCAGACGAGAACGGGTGGAACTAGACAGCATGAAGGCTGAAGTGCCTATTCTTCCTCAGAGTATGAACAACAAGTATCTTACGGGGGAGGAGAAGTCCGGGGAAATCGTTGACCAGCTAACTTTACTACACATGAACAGAAATACCTGTATATACATACGAACAGAAATATCTGTATATACACACGAACAGAAATATCTGTATATATACACGAACAGAAATATCTGCATATACATACGAACAGAAATACCTGTATATACACACGAACAGAAATACCAGTATATACATACGAACAGAAATATCTGTATATACACACGAACAGAAATATCTGTATATACAAACGAACATAAATATCTGTATATATATACACGAACAGAAAAACCTATATATACACACAACAGAGAAATATCTGTATATACATACGAACAGAAATATCTGTATATACACACGAACCGAATACCTGTATATACACACGCTCAAAGATACCTACCTGTATATACACATGAACAGAAATACCTGTATATACATACGAACAGAAATATCTGTATATACACACGAACAGAAATACCTGTATATGCACACGAACAGAAATATCTGTTTATACACACGAACAGAAATATCTGTATATACACACGAACAGAAATACCTTTATATACACATGAACAGAAATATTTGTATATACATACGAACAGGAATACCTATATATACACACGAACAGAAATACCTGTATATGCACACGAACAGAAATATCTGTATATATACACACGAACAGAAATAAATAATCTGTATATACATACGAACAGAAATATCTGTATATACACACGAACAGAAATATCTGTATATACAAACGAACATAAATATCTGTATATATACACGAACAGAAAAACCTATATATACACACGAACAGAAATATCTGTATATACACACGAACCGAATACCTGTATATTATACACACATGCTCAAAGATACCTACCTACCTGTATATACACATGAACAGAAATACCTGTATATACATACGAACAGAACAGAAATATCTGTAAATACATACAGAACAGAAATACCTGTATATACACACGAACAGAAATACCTGTATATACATACGAACAGAAATACCTGTATATACACATGAACAGAAATACCTGTATATACACACAAACAGAAATATCTGTAAATACATACGAACAGAAATACCTGTATATACACACGAACAGAAATATCTGTAAATACATACGAACAGAAATACCTGTATATACACATGAACAGAAATACCTGTATATACACACGAACAGAAATATCTGTATATACACACGAACAGAAATATCTGTATATACACACACGAACAGAAATATCTGTATATACATACGAACAGAAATACCTGTATATACACACGAACAGAAATACCTGTATATGCACACGAACAGAAATATCTGTATATACACACGACCAGAAATACGTGTATATACACACGAACAGAAATACCTGTATATACATACGAACAGAAATATCTGTATATACACACGAACAGAAATATTTGTATATACACACGACCAGAAATACGTGTATATACTCACGAACAGAAATACCTGTATATACATACGAACAGAAATATCTGTATATACACACGAACAGAAATATCTGTATATACACATGAACAGAAATATATGTATATACATACGAACAGAAATATCTGTATATACACACGAACAGAAATACCTGTATATACATACGAACAGAAATATTTGTATATACACACGAACAGAAATATCTTTATATACACACGAACAGAAATATCTGTATATACACACGACCAGAAATACGTGTATATACACACGAACAGAAATACCTGAATATACATACGAACAGAAATATCTGTATATACACACGAACAGAAATATCTGTATATACACATGAACAGAAATATATGTATATACATACGAACAGTAATATCTGTATATACACACGAACAGAAATACCTGTATATGCACACGAACAGAAATACCTGTATATGCACACACAAAGATACCTACCTGTATAAAACATATGAACAGAATATATATGTATATACACACACACAGAAATATATCTGTATATACACACGAACAGAAATGTTGTATATACATACACGAACAAAAATACCTATATATACACACAGAACAGAAATACCTGTATATGCACACGAACAGAAATATATGTATATACATACGAACAGAAATATCTGTATATACACACGAACAGAAATATCTGTATATACACACACGAACAGAAATATCTGTATATACACACGAACAGAAAAACCTATATATACACACACGAACAGAAATATCTGTATATACATACGAACAGAAATATCTGTATATACACACGAACAGAAATACCTGTATATACATACGAACAGAAATATCTGTATATACATACGAACAGAAATACCTGTATATACATGAGACACACAGAAATATCTGTATATACATACGAGACAGAAATATTTGTATATACATACGAACAGGAATACCTATATATACACACGAACAGAAATACCTGTATATGCACACACGAACAGAAATATCTGTATATACATACAGACAGAAATATCTGTATATACACACGAACAGAAATATCTGTATATACATACAACAGAAATAAATGTATATATACACACGAACAGAAATATCTGTATATACAAACGAACAGAAAAATATCTGTATATATACACGAACAGAAATATCCTATATATACACACGAACAGAAATATCTGTATATACACACAGACCGAATACCTGTATATACACACAGCTCAAAGATACCTGTATATAATATACACACGAACAGAAATATCTGTATATACATACAGAACAGAAATACCTGTATATACACACGAACAGAAATACCTGTATATACACACAAACAGAAATATCTGTAAATACATACGAACAGAAATACCTGTATATACACACGAACAGAAAAAATCTGTAAATATATACATACAACAAAATATCTGTGTATATACACATGAACAGAAATACCTGTATATACACATGAACAGAAATATCTCTGTATATACACACGAACAGAAATATCTGTATATACACACAAAACAGAAATATCTGTATATACATACGAACAGAAATACCTGTATATACACACGAACAGAAATACCTGTATATGCACACGAACAGAAATATCTGTATATACACACGAACAGAAATATCTGTGTATATACACACGAACAGAAATACCTGTATATACATACGAACAGAAATATCTGTATATACACACGACGACAGAAATATCTGTATATACACACGAACAGAAATACCTGTATATACACACGAACAGAAATATCTGTATATACATACGAACAGAAATATCTGTATATACACACGAACAGAAATATCTGTATATACACACGAACAGAAATATCTGTATATACATACGAACAGAAATATCTGTATATACACACGAACAGAAATATCTGTATATACATACATGAGACAGAAATATTTGTATATACATGCACGAACAGAAATATCTGTATATACACACGAACAGAAATATCTGTATATACACACGAACAGAAATACTGTGTATATACACACGAACAGAAATACCTGTATATACACACGAACGAACAGAAATATCTGTATATACACACGAACAGAAATATCTGTATATACACATGAACAGAAATATCTGTATATACATACAGAACAGAAATATCTGTATATACACACGAACAGAAATACCTGTATATATACACACGAACAGAAATACCTGTATATACACACGCTCAATAATATATACCTGTATATACATACATGAACAGAAATATCTGTATATATACACACACGAACAGAAATACTTGTATATACACACAAACAGAAATATCTGTATATACATACAGAACAGAAATACCTGTATATACACACGAACAGAAAATATCTGTATATGCACACGAACAGAAATACCTGTATATACATACAGAACAGAAATATCTGTATATACACACAAACAGAAATATCTGTATATACACACATGAACAGACATAAATATCTGTATATACACACGAACAGAAATACCTGTATATACACACAGAACAGAAATATCTGTATATACACACGAACAGAAATATCTGTATATACACACACGAACAGAAATATCTGTATATACAACATACAGACAGAAATATCTGTATATACATACAGAACAGAAATACCTGTATATACACACACGAACAGAAATATCTGTATATACATACAGAACAGAAATATCTGTATATACACACGAACAGAAATACCTGTATATACATACATGAACAGAAATATCTGTATATACACACGAACAGAAATACCTGTATATACATACAGACAGAATATATCTGTATATACACACGAACAGAAATATCTGTATATACACACGAACAGAAATATCTGTATATACACACGAACAGAAATATCTGTATATACATACGAACAGAAATATAATATATATATATACACAACAGAAATATCTGTATATATACACACGAACAGAAATATCTGTATATATGCACACGAACAGAAATATCTGTATATATACACGAACAGAAATATCTGTATATACACACACGAACAGAAATATCACACATACACACGAACAGAAATATCTGTATATACACACGAACAGAAATATCTGTATATACATGCGAACAGAAATATCTGTATATATACACGAACAGAAATATCTGTATATACACACAGAACAGAAATATCTGTATATACACACGAACAGAATATATCTGTATATACACACGAACAAGAAATACCTGTATATGCACACGAACAGAAATATCTGTATATACACACGAACAGAAATATCTGTATATACACATGAAACAGAAATATCTGTATATACACACACAAACAGAAATATCTGTAAATACACACGAACAGAAATATCTGTATATACACACGAACAGAAATATCTGTATATACACACGAACAGAAATACCTGTATATACACATGAACAGAAATACCTGTATATACACATGAACAGAAATATCTGTATATACACACGAACAGAAATATCTGTATATACACACGAACAGAAATATCTGTATATACATACAGAACAGAAATACCTGTATATACACACGAACAACAGAAATACCTGTATATACACACGAACAGAAATATCTGTATATACACACGAACAGAAATACCTGTATATATACACGAACAGAAATACCTGTATATACATGCACACACACAAATATCTGTATATATACACACGAACAGAAATATCTGTATATATACACACGAACAGAAATATCTGTATATACACACGAACAGAAATATCTGTATATACACACGAACAGAAATATATGTATATACATACGAACAGAAATACCTGTATATACACACGAACAGAAATATCTGTAAATATGCACGAACAGAATATGTATATATACACACAGAACAGAAATATCTGTATATACACACGAACAGAAATACCTGTATATATACACACAGAACAGAAATACCTGTATATACACACACGAATAGAAATATCTGTATATACATACGAACAGAAATATATGTATATACACACGAACAGAAATACCTGTATATACACACGAACAGAAATATCTGTATATACACACGAACAGAAATATCTGTATATACATACGAACAGAAATACCTGTATATATACACACGAACAGAGAATATCTGTATATACACACTAACAGAAATATCTGTATATACATACGAACAGAAATATCTGTATATACACACACGAACAGAAATATCTGTATATACATACGAACAGAAATATCTGTAATATACACACAGAAATATCTGTACATACACACGATCAGTAAATATATATACACACGAACAGAAATAAATATACATACACGAACAGAAATATGTATATATACACGAACAGAAATATCTGTATATACACACGAACAGAAATATCTGTAAATACATACGAACAGAAATATATGTATATACACACACGAACAGAAATATCTGTATATACACACACGAACAGAAATATCTGTATATATACACGAACAGAAATATACTGTGTATATATACACACGAACAGAAATATCTGTATATATACACACGAACAGAAATACCTGTATATACACACGAACAGAAATACTGTGTATATACACACGAACAGAAATATCTGTAAATACACACGAACAGAAATATCTGTATATACACACGAACAGAAATATCTGTATATACACACTAACAGAAATATCTGTATATGCACACGAACAGAAATACCTGTATATACATACGAACAGAAATATCCTGTATATACACACGAACAGAAATATCTGTATATACACACGAACAGAAATATCTGTATATACACACGAACAGAAATATCTGTATATACACACGAACAGAAATATCTGTATATACATACGAACAGAAATATCTGAACACACGAACAGAAATATCTGTATATATACACACGAACAGAAATATCTGTATATATGCATGAACAGACAAATACACAATCATAATACCTGTACACGAACAGAAATATCTGTATATACACACAGAACAGAAATATCTGTATATATACACACACACAGAAATATCCTGTATATAAATACACACGAACAGAAATATCTGTATATACACACGAACAGAAATATCTGTATATACACACGAACAGAAATATCTGTATATACACACGAACAGAAATATCTGTATATACACACGAACAGAAATATCTGTATATACACACAGACAGAAATATCTGTATATACACACACGAACAGAAATATCTGTATATACACACGAACAGAAATATCTGTATATACACACGAACAGAAATATCTGTATATACACACGAACAGAAATATCTGTATATACATACGAACAGAAATATCTGTATATACACACGAACAGAAATATCTGTATATACACACAGAACAGAAATACCTGTATATATACACGAACAGAAATACCTGTATATACACACGAACAGAAATATCTGTATATACATACGAACAGAAATATCTGTATATACACACGAACAGAAATATCTGTATATACACACGAACAGAAATATCTGTATATACACACATCGAACAGAAATATCTGTATATATCACAGAACAGAAATATGTATATACACACGAACAGAAATATCTGTATATACACACAACAGAGAAATATCTGTATATATACACACGAACAGAAATATCTGTATATACACACAGAACAGAAATATCTGTATATACACACGAACAGAAATATCTGTATATACACACGAACAGAAATATCTGTATATACACACGAACAGAAATACCTGTATATACAACACGAACAGAAATATATCTGTATATACACATGAACAGAATATCTATCTGTATATACACACGAACAGAAATACCTCTGTATATACACACGAACAGAAATATCTGTATATATACATGCAGAACAGAAATACCTGTATATACACATGAACAGAAATACCTGTATATACATACGAACAGAAATATCTGTATATACACACGAACAGAAATACCTGTATATACACACGAACAGAAATATCTGTATATACATACATACGAACAGAAATATCTGTATATACATACGAACAGAAATATCTGTATATACACACTGTATATATCTGTATACACACACGAACAGAAATACTGTATATATACACACGAACAGAAATATCTGTATATATACAGAACAAATGTAGTAGAAATACCTGTATATACACACGAAACAGAAATATCTGTATATACATACGAGACAGAAATATCTGTATATATACACACGAACAGAAATACCTGTATATACACACGAACAGAAATATCCTGTATATACACACGAACAGAAATATCTGTATATATGCACGAACAGAAATATCTGTATATATACACACGAACAGAAAAATGAACAGAAATATCTCTGTATATACACACACGAACAGAAATATCTGTGTATACATACGAACAGAAATATCTGTATATACACACACGAACAGAAAATATCTGTATATACACACGAACAGAAATATCAGTATATATACGAACAGAAATGTATGTATATACACACGAACAGAAATATCTGTATATACACACGAACAGAAATATCTGTATATACACACGAACAGAAATATCTGTATATACATACGAACAGAAATATCTGTATATACACACGAACAGAAATATCTGTATATACATACGAACAGAAATATCTGTATATACACATGACAGAACAGAAATATCTGTATATATATACATGAACAGAAATATCTGTATATATACACGACAGAAAAGAGATACTATATATACATACGAACAGAAATATCTGTATATACATACGAACAGAAATACCTGTATATACATACGAGACAGAAATACCTGTATATACACACTGAACAGAAATACCTGTGTATAATACATACGAACAGAAATACCTGTATATACATACAGAACAGAATATATGAAATACCTGTGTATACATACGAACAGAAATACCTGTATATACACACGAACAGAAATACCTGTATATATACACACAGACAGAAATATCTGTATATGCATGCGAACAGAAATATCTAGAATATCAGTATATACACACAGACAGAAATAATCTGTAATAATACACACGAACAGAAATATCTGTAATATACATACACTGAACAGAAATATCTGTATATACACACGAACAGAAATATCTGTATATA
>LUCW03001851.1:0-31459 GCA_001586965.3 Sphaeroforma sirkka | reverse complement strand
CACACGAACAGAAATATCTGTATATACACACGAACAGAAATATCATATGCATCAATGAACAGAAATATCTGTATATACATACGAACAGAAATATCTGTATATACACACACGAACAGAAATATCTGTATATACACACAAACAGAAATATCTGTATATACACACGAACAGAAATACCTGTATATACATACGAACAGAAATATCTGTATATACACATGAACAGAAATATCTGTATATACACACGAACAGAAATAATACACACAGAACATAAATATCTGTATATACACACGAACAGAAATATCTGTATATACACATACGAACAGAAATATCTGTATATACACATACGAACAGAAATATCTGTATATACACATGAACAGAAATATCTGTATATACATACGAACAACAGAAATACCTGTATATACACACGAACAGAAATACCTGTATATACACACATGAACAGAAATACCTGTATATACACACGAACAGAAATATCTGTATATACACACACGAACAGAAATACCTGTATATACACACGAACAGAAATATCTGTATATATACACGTACAGAAAACAGAAATACCTGTATATCACATACACACTGAACAGAAATATCTGTATATACACACGAACAGAAATATCTGTATATATACACAGAACAGAAATATCTGTAATACACAAACAGAAATACCTGTATATACATCGAACAGAAATATCTGTATATACACACGAACAGAAATATCTGTATATATACACACGAACAGAAATATCTGTATATACACACGAACAGAAATATCTGTATATACAGAATATCTGTATATACACACGAACAGAAATATCTGTATATACACACGAACAGAAATATCTGTATATACACATATCTGAACAACAAAATATCTGTATATACACACGAACAGAAATATCTGTATACACACACGAACAGAAATATCTGTATATACACATACGAACAGAAATATCTGTATATACACACACAACAGAAATACCTGTAATACACACGAACAACAGAAATATGTATATACACACATGAACAGAAATATCTGTATATACACACGAACAGAAATATCTGTATATACATGATACAGACAGAAATATCTGTATATACACACGAACAGAAATATCTGTATATACACACGAACAGAAATATCTGTATATATACACACGAACAGAAATATCCTGTATATACACACGAACAGAAATATCTGTATATACACACGAACAGAAATATCTGTATATACACACGAACAGAAATACCTGTATATACACACAAACAGAAATATCTGTATATACACACGAACAGAAATATCTGTATATATACACACGAACAGAAATATCTGTATATATATACACGAACAGAAATATCTGTATATACACACGAACAGAAATATCTGTATATACACACGAACAGAAATATCTGTGTATATATGCACGAACAGAAATATATATACACACGAACAGAAATATCTGTATATATACACACGAACAGAAATATCTGTATACAGAACAGAAATATCTGTATATATACACACGAACAGAAATACCTGTATATACACACACGAACAGAAATATCTGTATATACACACACGAACAGAAATATCTGTATATACACACACGAACAGAAATATCTGTATATACACACAACAGAAATATCTGTATATACACACGAACAGAAATATCTGTATATACATACGAACAGAAATATATCTGTATATACACACGAACAGAAATACCTGTATATACACACACGAACAGAAATATCTGTATATACACACGAACAGAAATATCTGTATATACACACGAAACAGAAATATCTGTATATACATACGAACAGAAAATATCTGTATATACATACGAACAGAAATATCTGTATATACATACGAACAGAAATATCTGTATATACACACGAACAGAAATATCTGTATATACACATGAACAGAAATATCTGTATATACACACGAACAGAAATATCTGTATATACATACGAACAGAAATATCTGTATATACACACATGAACAGAAATATCTGTATATACACACACGAACAGAAAAATATATAACAGTAATACACACGAACAGAAATATATATACACAACAGAAATACCTGTATATACACACGAACAGAAATATCTGTATATACACACAAACAGAAATATCTGTGTAATACACACGAACAGAAATATCTGTATATACATACGAACAGAAATACCTGTATATACACACGAACAGAAATACCTGTATATGCACACGAACAGAAATATCTGTATATACACACGAACAGAAATATCTGTATATACACACGAACAGAAATAAATGTATATACACACGAACAGAAATATCTGTATATACACACAGACAGAAATATCTGTATATACACACGAACAGAAATATCTGTATATACACACGAACAGAAATATCTGTATATACACACGAACAGAAATATCTGTATATACACACGAACAGAAATATCTGTATATACACACGAACACAGAAATATCTGTATATACATACGAACAGAAATATCTGTATATACATACGAACAGAAATATCTGTATATATGTAATACATACGAACAGAAATATCTGTATATACACACGAACAGAAATATCTGTATATACACACACAAAGAAATACCTGTATATACACACGAACAGAAATATCTGTATATACACACGAACAGAAATACCTGTATATATACACACAACAGAAATATCTGTATATATACATACAAACAGAAATATCTGTATATACACACATGAACAGAAATATCTGTATATACACACATGAACAGAAATATCTGTATATACACACGAACAGAAATATCTGTATATACACACACGAACAGAAATATCTGTATATACACACGAACAGAAATATCTGTATATACATACGAACAGAAATATCTGTATATACACACGAACAGAAATATCTGTATATACACACGAACAGAAATACCTGTATATACACACGAACAGAAATATCTGTATATACATACAGAACAGAAATATCTGTATATACACACGAACAGAAATATCTGTATATACACACACGAACAGAAAATATCTGTATATACATACGAACAGAAATATCTGTATATACACACGAACAGAAATATCTGTATATACACACGAACAGAAATATCTGTATATACACACGAACAGAAATATCTGTATATACACACGAACAGAAATACCTGTATATATATACACACGAACAGAAATATCTGTATATACACACGAACAGAAATATCTGTATATACACACGAACAGAAAATATCTCTGTATATACATACATAACAAAACAGTAAATACATCTGTATATACATATACATACAACAGAAATATCTGTATATACACACGAACAGAAATATCTGTATATATATACACGAACAGAAAATATCTGTATATATGCACACAACAGAAATACTGTATATACATACGAACAGAAATATCTGTATATACACACGAACAGAAATAAATATGTGTATACACACACGAACAGAAATATCTGTATATACACAGAACAGAAATATCTGTATATATACACACAAAACAGAAATATCTGTATATACACACACGAACAGAAATATCTGTATATACATACGAACAGAAATATCTGTATATACACACGAACAGAAATATCTGTATATACACACGAACAGAAATATCTGTATATACACACAGAACAGAAATATCTGTATATACACACGAACAGAAATATCTGTATATACATACACGAACAGAAATATCTGTATATACACACGAACAGAAATATCTGTATATACACACAAACAGAAATATCTGTATATACACACGAACAGAAATATCTGTATATATACACACGAACAGAAATATCCTGTATATATACACAACAGAAATATCTGTATATACACACGAACAGAAATATCTGTATATACACACGAACAGAAATATCTGTATATACACACAAACAGAAATATCTGTATAATATACACACGAACAGAAATAATATGTATATACACACGAACAGAAATATCTGTATATATATACACACAGAACAGAAATATCCTGTATATACACACGAACAGAAATATCCTGTATATACACACGAACAGAAATATCTGTATATACACACGAACAGAAATATCTGTATATACACACGAACAGAAATATCTGTATATACACACAGAACAGAAATACCTGTATATACACACGAAACAAGAAATATATGTGTATATACACACGAACAGAAATATCTGTATATACACACGAACAGAAATATCATATATACACACGAACAGAAATATCTGTATATACACACAGAACAGAAATATCTGTATATACACACGAACAGAAATATCTGTATATATACACACGAACAGAAATATCTGTATATACACACGAACAGAAATATCTGTATATACATACACACAACAGAAATATCTGTATATACACACACGAACAGAAATATCTGTATATACACACACGAACAGAAATATCTGTATATACACACAGAACAGAAATATCTGTATATACACACGAACAGAAATATCTGTATATACACACGAACAGAAATACCTGTATATACACACGAACAGAAATATCTGTATATACACACGAACAGAAATATATCTGTATATACACACGAACAGAAATATCTGTATATACACACGAACAGAAATATCTGTATATACACACGAACAGAAATATCTGTATATACACACGAACAGAAATATCTGTATATACATACAGAACAGAAATATCTGTATATACACACGAACAGAAATATCTGTATATACACACGAACAGAAATATCTGTATATACATACGAACAGAAATATCTGTATATACACACGAACAGAAATAATCTGTATATACACACACGAACAGAAATATCTGTATATACACACAACAGAATACCTGTATATATATACACGAACAGAAATATCCTGTATATATACACAGAACAGAAATACCTGTATATACACACACGAACAGAAATATCTGTATATACACACACGAACAGAAATATCTGTATATACACACATGAACAGAAATATCTGTATATACATACGAACAGAACAGAAATCTGTATATACACACGAACAGAAATACCTGTATATACACACGAACAGAAATATCTGTATATACACACAGACAGAAATATCTGTATATACATACGAACAGAAATATCTGTATATACATACACACAAACAGAAATATCTGTATATACACACGAGACAGAAATATCTGTATATACACACACAATAGAAATAAATCTGTATATATACACGAACAGAAATATCTGTATATACATACGAACAGAAATACCTGTATATACACACACAACAGAAATATCTGTATATACACACGAACAGAAATATCTGTATATACATGAGAACAGAAATATCTGTATATACACACGAACAGAAATATCTGTATATACACATACAGAACAGAAATATCTGTATATACACACACGAACAGAAATATCTGTATATACACACAAACAGAAATATCTGTATATACACACACGAACAGAAATATCTGTATATATACACACGAACAGAAATATCTGTATATATACACACAGAACAGAAATATCTGTATATACAAGAATACACATATACATACAGAAAGAATATCTGTATATACATACGAACAGAAATATCTGTATATACACACACACAGAAATATCTGTATATACACACACGAACAGAAATATCTCTGTATATACACACGAACAGAAATATCTGTATATACACATGAACAGAAATATCTGTATATACACACGAACAGAAATATCTGTATATACACACGAACAGAAATATCCTGTATATATACATACAGAACAGAAATATCTGTATATACACACGAAACAGAAATATCTGTATATACACACACGAACAGAAATATCTGTATATACACACATGAACAGAAATATCTGTATATACACACGAACAGAAATATCTGTATATACACACGAACAACAGAAATATATGTGTATATACACACGAACAGAAATATCTGTATATACACACGAACAGAAATATCTGTATATATACACACGAACAGAAATATCTGTATATACACACGAACAGAAATATCTGTATATACACACACGAACAGAAATATCTGTATATACACATACAGACAACAAATATCTGTATATACACACAGAACAGAAATATCTGTATATACACACACAACAGAAATATCTGTGTATATATACACACACGAACAGAAATATCTGTATATACACACGAACAGAAATATCTGTATATACACACACGAACAGAAATATCTGTATATGCACACACGAACAGAAATATCTGTATATACACACGAACAGAAATATCTGTATATACACACAAACAAACAGAAATATCTGTATATACACACGAACAGAAATATCTGTATATACACACAGAACAGAAATATCTGTATATACACACGAACAGAAATATCTGTGTATATACACACGAACAGAAATATCTGTATATACACACGAACAGAAATATCTGTATATATACACACAGAACAGAAATATCTGTATATACACACACGAACAGAAATATCTGTATATACACACGAACAGAAATATCTGTATATACATACGAACAGAAATATCTGTATATACACACACAGACAGAAATATCTGTATATATACACACACACAGAAATATCTGTATATATACATGAGAACAGAAATACCTGTATATACACACAAACAGAAATATCTGTAATTATATACATACGAACAGAAATATCTGTATATACACACGAACAGAAATATCCTGTATATACACACAGAACAGAAATATCTGTATATACACACACACAGAAATACCTGTATATACACACACAACAGAAATATCTGTATATATACACATACGAACAGAAATATCTGTATATATACACACGAACAGAAATATCTGTATATACATACGAACAGAAATATCTGTATATACACACGAACAACAGAAATATCTGTATATACACACAACAGAAATATCTGTATATACACACGAACAGAAATATCTGTATATACACACAACAGAAAATATCTGTATATACACACGAACAGAAATATCTGTATATACACACGAACAGAAATATCTGTATATACACACGAACAGAAATATCTGTATATACACACACAAC
Organism: Sphaeroforma sirkka; assembly: GCA_001586965.3. Taxonomy (NCBI): domain Eukaryota; class Ichthyosporea; order Ichthyophonida; genus Sphaeroforma; species Sphaeroforma sirkka. The sequence continues at coordinate 24,310 of LUCW03001851.1, read as the reverse complement.
ACAGAAATATCTGTATATGCATACACACGAACAGAAATATCTGTATATACACACACGAACAGAAATATCTGTATATACACACGAACAGAAATACCTGTATATACACACACGAACAGAAATATCTGTATATACACACGAACAGAAATATCTGTATATACACACGAACAGAAATATCTGTATATACAATACACAATACAGAAATATCCTGTATATACACACGAACAGAAATATCTGTATATACACACAGAAAAATATCTGTATATACATGCAAACAGAAATATCTGTATATACACACGAACAGAAATGCTGTATATACATACAACAGAAATATCTGTATATACACAGAACAGAAATATCTGTATATACACACGAACAGAAATAAATCTGTATATACACACACGAACAGAAATATCTGTATATACACACACGACAGAAATATCTGTATATACACACGAACAGAAATATCTGTATATATACACACGAACAGAAATATCTGTATATACACATACGAACAGAAATATCTGTATATATATACATGAACAGAAATATATGTGTATATACACACGAACAGAAAAATATCTGTATATACACACGAACAGAAATATCTGTATATACATACGAACAGAAATATCTGTATATACACACGAACAGAAATACTGTATATACACACAACAGAAATATCTGTATATACATACGAACAGAAATATCTGTATATACACACGAACAGAAATATCTGTATATACACACGAACAGATATCTGTATATATACACGAACAGAAATATCTGTATATACACACGAACAGAAATACCTGTATATACACACGAACAGAAATATCTGTATATACACACATGAACAGAAATATATCTGTATATACACACACGAACAGAAATATCTGTATATATACACAACAGAAATATCTGTATATACACACACGAACAGAAATATCTGTATATACACACGAACAGAAATATCTGTATATACACACGAACAGAAATATCTGTATATACACACACGAACAGAAATATCTGTATAATACACACACAACAGAAATATCTGTATATACATACGAACAGAAATATCTGTATATACACACGAACAGAAATATCTGTATATACACACACGAACAGAAATATCTGTATATACACACGAACAGAAATATCTGTATATACACACGAACAGAAATATCTGTATAATACATACGAACAGAAATATCTGTATATACACACGAACAGAAATATCTGTATATACACACGAACAGAAATATCTGTATATACACACGAACAGAAATATCTGTGTATATATACATACACGAACAGAAATATCTGTATATACACACAGAACAGAAATATCTGTATATACACACGAACAGAAATATCTGTATATACACACGAACAGAAATATATATGTATATACACACAACAGAAATATCTGTATATACACACGAACAGAAATATCTGTATATACACACGAACAGAAATATCTGTATATATACACGAACAGAAATATCTGTATATACACACACGAACAATATATCTGTATATACATACGAACAGAAATATCTGTATATACACACGAACAGAAGAATATATCTGTATATACACACGAACAGAAATATCTGTATATACACACGAACAGAAATATCTGTAATATATACACGAACAGAAATATCTGTATATACACACGAACAGAAATATCTGTATATACACACGAACAGAAATATCTGTATATACACACATGAACAGAAATATCTGTATATATACATACGAACAGAAATATCTGTATATACACACGAACAGAAATATCTGTATATACACACGAACAGAAATATCTGTATATATACACACGAACAGAAATATCTGTATATACACACGAACAGAAATATCTGTATATACACACACAACAGAAATATCTGTATAATACACACACACAGAAATATCTCTGTATATACACACGAACAGAAATATCTGTATATACACACGAACAGAAATATCTGTATATATACACGAATAGAAATATCTGTATATACACACGAACAGAAATATCTGTATATACACACACGAACAGAAATATCTGTAAATACATACATACGAACAGAAATATCTGTAATATACACACGAACAGAAATATCTGTAAATACATACGAACAGAAATATCTGTATATACATACACGAACAGAAATATCTGTAATATATACACACGAACAGAAATATCTGTATATACACACGAACAGAAAGAATATCTGTATATATACACGAACAGAAATATCTGTATATACACACGAACAGAAATATCTGTATATACATACACAACAGAAATATCTGTATATACACACGAACAGAAATATCTGTATATACACACGAACAGAAATATCTGTATATACACACGAACAGAAATATCTGTATATACACACGAACAGAAATATCTGTATATATACACACGAACAGAAATATCTGTATATACACACGAACAGAAATATCTGTATATACACACGAACAGAAAATATCTGTATATACACACGAACAGAAATATCTGTATATACATACACAGAACAGAAATATCTGTAATATACACACAACAGAAATATCTGTATATACACACAAAACAGAAATATCTGTATATACACACGAACAGAAATATCTGTATATACACACGAACAGAAATATCTGTATATACACACGAACAGAAAAATCTGTATATACATACGAACACATCTGTATATACACACGAACAGAAATATCTGTATATACACACACGAACAGAAATATCTGTATATACATACACGAACAGAAATACTGTATATACACACGAACAGAAATATCTGTATATACACACGAACAGAAATATCTGTATATACACACAACAGAAATATCTGTATATACACACACGAACAGAAATATCTGTATATATACACACGAACAGAAATATCTGTATATACACACGAACAGAAATATCTGTATATACACACGAACAAAATATCTGTAAATACGAACAGAAATATCTGTATATATACACACAAACAGACAGAAATATCTGTATATACACACGAACAGAAATATCTGTATATACACACGAACAGAAATATCTGTATATATACATACGAACAGAAATATCTGTATATACACACGAACAGAAATATCTGTATATACACACGAACAGAAATATCTGTATATACACATACGAACAGAAATATCTGTATATATACACACAACAAACAGAAATATCTGTATATACACACGAACAGAAATATCTGTATATACACACGAACAGAAAATATCTGTATATACACACGAACAGAAATATCTGTAAATACACACGAACAGAAATATCTGTATATACACACGAACAGAAATATCTGTATATACACACAAACAGAAATATCTGTATATACACACACGAACAGAATATATCTGTATATACACACGAACAGAAATATCTGTAATACACATACGAACAGAAATATCTGTATATACACACAAACAGAAATATCTGTATATACACACGAACAGAAATATCTGTATATATATACGAACAGAAATATCTGTATATACATACGAACAGAAATATCTGTATATACACACGAACAGAAATATCTGTAAATACATACATACAACAGAAAATATCTGTATATACACACGAACAGAAATATCTGTAAATACACACGAACAGAAATATCTGTATATACATACGAACAGAAATATCTGTATATACACACGAACAGAAATATCTGTAAATACACACGAACAGAAATATCTGTAAATACACACGAACAGAAATATCTGTATATACACACGAACAGAAATATCTGTAAATACACACGAACAGAAATATCTGTATATACACACACGAACAGAAATATCTGTATATATACACACACAACAGAAATATCTGTATATACACACAAACAGAAATATCTGTATATACACACGAACAGAAATATCTGTATATACACACAGAACAGAAATATCTGTAAATACACACAAACAGAAATATCTGTAATATCACGTACAGAAATATCTGTATACACACGAACAGAAATATCTGTATATAATACACAACAGAAATATCTGTATATACATACGAAACAGAAATATCTGTAAATACATACATGAACAGAAATATATCTGTATATACACACGAACAGAAATATCTGTATATACACACGAACAGAAATATCTGTATATACACACACACAGAAATATCTGTATATACATACGAACAGAAATATCTGTATATATACACACGAACAGAAATATCTGTATATACACACGAACAGAAATATCTGTATATACACACGAACAGAAATATCTGTATATACACACAACAGAAATATCCTGTATATACACACACAACAGAAATATCTGTATATACACACGAACAGAAATATCTGTATATACACACAAACAGAAATATCTGTATATACACACGAACAGAAATATCTGTATACACACGAACAGAAATATCTGTAAATACACACAACACAGAAATATCTGTATATACATACGAACAGAAATATCTGTATATACACACGAACAGAACATCTGAAATACACACACAGAACAGAAATATCTGTATATACACACACAACAGAAATATCTGTATATACACACGAACAGAAATATCTGTAAATACATACAATGACAGAAATATCTGTAAATACATACGAACAGAAATAAATATCTGTATATACACACGAACAGAAATATCTGTATAATACACACAATGAACAGAAATATCTGTAAATACACACAACAAATATCTGTAAAGAACACAACAGAAATATCTGTAAATACACACGAACAGAAATATCTGTATATACATACACGAACAGAAAAATATCTGTAAATACACACAAACAGAAATATCTGTAAATACACACGAACAGAAATATCTGTAAATACACACGAACAGAAATATCTGTATATATACACATAAGAAAAATATCTGTATATACACACGAACAGAAATATCTGTAATATACACGAACAGAAATATCTGTAAATACATACAGAACAGAAATATCTGTATATACACACACGAACAGAAATATCTGTATATATACACACAGACAGAAATATCTGTAATATACACACGAACAGAAATATCTGTATATACACACGAACAGAAATATCTGTATATACACACGAACAGAAATATCTGTAAATACACACGAACAGAAATATCTGTATATACACACACAAACAGAAATATCTGTAAATACACACGAACAGAAATATCTGTAAATACACACGAACAGAAATATCTGTAAATACACACGAACAGAAATATCTGTATATACACACGAACAGAAATATCTTCTGTATATACACACGAACAGAAATATCTGTATATACACACGAACAGAAATATCTGTAAATACACACGAACAGAAATATCTGTATATACACACACTAACAGAAATATCTGTATATACACACGAAAGAAATATCTGTAAATATACACACAAACAGAAATATCTGTAAATACATACAGAATACTGAACAGAAAAATATCTGTAAATACACACGAACAGAAATATCTGTAAATACACACGAACAGAAATATCTGTATATACACACAAAACAGAAATATCTGTAAATACATACAGACAGAAATATCTGTAAATACACAATGAACAGAAATATCTGTAAATACACACGAACAGAAATATCTGTATAAATATCACGAACAGAAATATCTGTATATACACACGAACAGAAATATCTGTAAATACACACATGAACAGAAATATCTGTATATACACACGAACAGAAATATCTGTAAATATACACACGAACAGAAATATCTGTAAATACATACGAACAGAAATATCTGTAAATACACACAGAACAGAAATATCTGTAAATATACACGAACAGAAATATCTGTAAATACATACATACACAGACAGAAATATCTGTAAATACACACAAACAGAAATATCTGTAAATACATACGAACAGAAATATCTGTAAATACACACAAACAGAAATATCTGTAAATACACACAACAGAAATATCTGTAAATACACAATGAACAGAAATATCTGTAAATACACACATGAACAGAAAGAAATATCTGTAAATACACACACGAACAGAAATATCTGTAAATACACACGAACAGAAATATCTGTAAATACACACGAACAGAAATATCTGTAAATACACACACACAGAACAGAAATATCTGTAAATACACACGAACAGAAATATCTGTAAATACACACGAACAGAAATATCTGTAAATACACACACAACAGAAATATCTGTAAATACACACGAACAGAAATATCTGTAAATACACACGAACAGAAATATCTGTAAATACACACGAACAGAAATATCTGTAAATACATACACGAACAGAAATATCTGTAAATACACACACGAACAGAAATATCTGTAACAGAACAGAAATATCTGTAAATACACACGAACAGAAATATCTGTAAATACACACAAACAGAAATATCTGTATATACACACGAACAACAGAAATATCTGTAAATACACACTGAAATATCTGTATATACACACGAACAGAAATATCTGTAAATACACACGAACAGAAATATCTGTAAATATACACACGAACAGAAATATCTGTAAATACACACGAAACAGAAATATCTGTAAATACATACGAACAGAAATATCTGTAAATACACACAAACAGAAATATCTGTAAATACACACGAACAGAAATATCTGTAAATACACACAACAGAAATATCTGTAAATACACACGAACAGAAATATCTGTAAATACACACGAACAGAAATATCTGTAATACACACGAACAGAAATATCTGTATATACACACAACAGAAATAAATCTGTAAATACACACAACAGAAATATCTGTATATACAACAGAAAGAAATCTCTGTAAATACATACAACAACAGAAATATCTGTAAATACACACTAACAGAAATATCTGTAAATACATACGAACAGAAATATCTGTAAATACACACAAACAGAAATATCTGTAAATACACACGAACAGAAATATCTGTAAATACACACTAACAGAAATATCTGTAAATACACACGAACAGAAATATCTGTAAATACACACAGAACAGAAATATCTGTAAATACACACGAACAGAAATATCTGTAAATACACACGAACAGAAATATCTGTAAATACACACGAACAGAAATATCTGTAAATACACACGAACAGAAATATCTGTACACACACAGAACAGAAATATCTGTAATATACACACGAACAGAAATATCTGTAAATACACACAACAGAAATACAGTAATATACACACGAACAAAATATCTGTAAACACAACACGAACAGAAATATCTGTAAATACACACGAACAGAAATATCTGTAAATACACATACAACAGAAATATCTGTAAATACACACGAACAGAAATATCTGTAAATACACACGAACAGAAAATATCTGTAAATACACACGAACAGAAATAGAAATATCTGTAGAAATATCTGTATATACACACGAACAGAAATATCTGTAAATACATACGAACAGAAATATCTGTAAATACACACAAACAGAAATATCTGTAAATACATACGAACAGAAATATCTGTAAATACACACACAACAGAAATATCTGTAAATACACACGAACAGAAATATCTGTAAATACACACGAACAGAAATATCTGTAAATACATAACAGAACATCTGAACACACAAACAGAAATATCTGTAAATACACACGAACAGAAATATCTGTAAATACACACGAACAGAAATATCTGTAAATACACACGAACAGAAATATCTGTAAATACATACATATCTGTAACACATGAACAGAAATATCTGTAATATACACACGAACAGAAATATCTGTAAATACACACAGACAGAAATATCTGTAAATACACACGAACAGAAATATCTGTAAATACATACGAACAGAAATATCTGTAAATACATACACGAACAGAAATATCTGTAAATACACACACAACAGAAATATCTGTAAATACACACGAACAGAAATATCTGTAAATACACACGAACAGAAAAATCTATCTGTATATACACACAAACAGAAATATCTGTAAATACATACGAACAGAAATATCTGTAAATACACACGAACAGAAATATCTGTAAACACACGAACAGAAATATCTGTAAATACACACGAACAGAAATATCTGTAAATACACACGAACAGAAATATCTGTATATACACACAAACAGAAATATCTGTAAATACACACGAACAGAAATATCTGTAAATACACACGAACAGAAATATCTGTAAATACACACACGAACAGAAATATCTGTAAATACACACGAACAGAAATATCTGTAAATACACACTGTAACAGAAATATCTGTAAATACACACGAACAGAAATATCTGTAAATACACACGAACAGAAATATCTGTAAATACATACGAACAGAAATATCTGTAAATACACACGAACAGAAATATCTGTAAATACATACGAACAGAAATATCTGTAATATATACACACGAACAGAAATATCTGTATATACACACGAACAGAAATATCTGTAAATACATACGAACAGAAATATCTGTATATACACACGAACAGAAATATCTGTAAATACACACTAACAGAAATATCTGTAAATACACACGAACAGAAATATCTGTAACACACACTAACAGAAATATCTGTAAATACACACGAACAGAAATATCTGTATATACACACGAACAGAAATATCTGTAAATACACACGAACAGAAATATCTGTAAATACACACAACAGAAATATCTGTAAATACACACGAACAGAAATATCTGTAAATATACACACGAACAGAAATATCTGTAAATACACACGAACAGAAATATCTGTAAATACATATCTGTAATACACACGAACAGAAATATCTGTAAATACACACGAACAGAAATATCTGTAATATACACACACAACAGAAATATCTGTAAATACACACACGAACAGAAATATCTGTAAATACACACGAACAGAAATATCTGTAAATACATATCTGTAAATACACACGAACAGAAATATCTGTAAATACACACGAACAGAAATATCTGTAAATACACACGAACAGAAATATCTGTAAATACACACGAACAGAAATATCTGTAAATACACACGAACAGAAATATCTGTAAATACACACACGAACAGAAATATCTGTAACAGAACAGAAATATCTGTAAATACACACGAACAGAAATATCTGTAAATACACACTAAACAGAAATATCTGTAAATACACACTAACAGAAATATCTGTAAATACATACGAACAGAAATATCTGTATATACACACGAACAGAAATATCTGTATATACACACTAACAGAAATATCTGTAAATACACACTAACAGAAATATCTGTAAATACACACGAACAACAAAATATCTGTAAATACACACGAACAGAAATATCTGTATAAATACACATGAACAGAAATATCTGTATATACACACAACAGAAATATCTGTAAATACACACGAACAGAAATATCTGTAAATACACACGAACAGAAATATCTGTAAATACACACGAACAGAAATATATCTGTAAATACATACGAACAGAAATATCACACACTAACAGAAATATCTGTAAATACACACGAACAGAAATATCTGTAAATACACACGAACAGAAATATCTGTAAATAAATACACACGAACAGAAATATCTGTAAATACATACACACTAACAGAAATATCTGTAAATACACACTAACAGAAATATCTGTAAATACACACGAACAGAAATATCTGTAAAATACACGAACAGAAATATCTGTAAATATACACACGAACAGAAATATCTGTATATACACACGAACAGAAATATCTGTAAATACATACAACAGAAATATCTGTATGAATACAAATATCTGTAACAACAAATAACAAAATATCTGTAAATACACACAACAGAAATATCTGTAAATATCTGTAAATACACACAACAGAAATATCTGTAAATACAATACGAACAGAAATATCTGTAAATACACACGAACAGAAATATCTGTAAATACACACGAACAGAAATATCTGTAAATACACACGAACAGAAATATCTGTATATACACACGAACAGAAATATCTGTAATATACACACGAACAGAAATATCTGTAAATACACACGAACAGAAATATCTGTAAATACACACTAACAGAAATATCTGTAAATACACACGAACAGAAATATCTGTAAATACACACATAACAGAAATATCTGTATATACACACAAAACAGAAATATCTGTAAATACACACGAACAGAAATATCTGTAAATACACACGAACAGAAATATCTGTAAATACACACGAACAGAAATATCTGTAAATACACACGAACAGAAATATCTGTAATATACACACGAACAGAAATATCTGTAAATACACACGAACAGAAATATCTGTAAATACATACGAACAGAAATATCTGTAAATACATACGTAAGAAATATCTGTAAATACACACGAACAGAAATATCTGTAAATACACACGAACAGAAATATCTGTAAATACACACTAACAGAAATATCTGTATATACACACGAACAGAAATATCTGTAAATACACACTAACAGAAATATCTGTAAATACATACACACAAAACAGAAATATCTGTAAATATACACACACACGAACAGAAATATCTGTAAATACACACGAACAGAAATATCTGTAATATACATACGAACAGAAATATCTGTAAATACACACGAACAGAAATATCTGTAAATACACACGAACAGAAATATCTGTAAATACACACTAACAGAAATATCTGTATATACACACGAACAGAAATATCTGTAAATACATACGAACAGAAATATCTGTAAATACACACAAACAGAAATATCTGTAAAAATACACACGAACAGAAATATCTGTAAATACACACCAACAGAAATATCTGTAAATACACACGAACAGAAATATCTGTAAATATACGAACAGAAATATCTGTAAATACACACGAACAGAAATATCTGTAAATACACACAAAACAGAAATATCTGTAAATACACACGTAAATATCTGTAAATACACACTAACAGAAATATCTGTAATATACACACGAACAGAAATATCTGTAAATACACACGAACAGAAATATCTGTAAATACACACACGAACAGAAATATCTGTAAATACACACGAACAGAAATATCTGTAAATACACACGAACAGAAATATCTGTAAATACACACGAACAGAAATATCTGTAAATACACACACGAACAGAAATATCTGTAAATACATACGAACAGAAATATCTGTATATAACACATACACATACGAACAGAAATATCTGTATATACACACGAACAGAAATATCTGTAAATACACACGAACAGAAATATCTGTAAATACACACGAACAGAAATATCTGTAAATACACACTAACAGAAATATCTGTAAATACACACGAACAGAAATATCTGTATACACACGAACAGAAATATCTGTATATACATACACTGAACAGAAATATCTGTAAATACACACGAACAGAAATATCTGTAAATACACACAACAGAAATATCTGTAAATACACACGAACAGAAATATCTGTAAATACACACGAACAGAAATATCTGTAAATACACACGAACAGAAATATCTGTAAATACACACACAAACAGAAATATCTGTAAATACACACGAACAGAAATATCTGTAAATACACACGAACAGAAATATCTGTAAATACACACTGAACAGAAATATCTGTAAATACACATGAACAGAAATATCTGTAAATACATGTAACAGAAATATCTGTAAATACACACGAACAGAAATATCTGTAAATACACACAAACAGAAATATCTGTAAATACACACTGAACAGAAATATCTGTAAATACACACGAACAGAAATATCTGTAAATACACACGAACAGAAATATCTGTAAATACACACGAAACAGAAATATCTGTAAATACACACACGAACAGAAATATCTGTAAAATACACACGTAAATACATACGAACAGAAATATCTGTAAATACACACGAACAGAAATATCTGTAAATACACACGAACAGAAATATCTGTATAATACACACGAACAGAAATATCTGTAAATACACATGTAAATACACACGAACAGAAATATCTGTAAATACACACGAACAGAAATATCTGTAAATACATACGAACAGAAATATCTGTAAATACACACGAACAGAAATATCTGTAAATACACACAACAGAAATATCTGTAAATACACACGAACAGAAATATCTGTAAATACACACGAACAGAAATATCTGTAAATACACACGAACAGAAATATCTGTAAATACACACGAACAGAAATATCTGTAAATACACACAATGAACAGAAATATCTGTAAATACATACACAACAGAAATATCTGTAAATACATACGAAACAGAAATATCTGTAAATACACACAAACAGAAATATCTGTAACACACACGAACAGAAATATCTGTAAATACACACGAACAGAAATATCTGTAACACACGAACAGAAATATCTGTAAATACACACAACAGAACAGAAATATCTGTAAATACACACAGAACAGAAATATCTGTAAATACACACGAACAGAAATATCTGTAAATACACACGAACAGAAATATCTGTAAATACACACGAACAGAAATATCTGTAAATACACACGAACAGAAATATCTGTAAATACACACACCACAGAAATATCTGTAAATACACACGAACAGAAATATCTGTAAATACACACGAACAGAAATATCTGTAAATACACACGAACAGAAATATCTGTAAATACACACACTAACAGAAATATCTGTAAATACACACAACAGAAATATCTGTAAAATACATACACGAACAGAAATATCTGTAACACACACAAACAGAAATATCTGTAAATACACACGAACAGAAATATCTGTAAATACACACGAACAGAAATATCTGTATCTGAACAGAAATATCACACACACACGAACAGAAATATCTGTAAATACACACGAACAGAAATATCTGTAAATACACACACAGACAGAAATATCTGTAAATACACACGAACAGAAATATCTGTAAATATACACGAACAGAAATATCTGTAAATACACTGTATATAAATACACACAACAGAAATATCTGTAAAATATACATACGAACAGAAATATCTGTAAATACACACGAACAGAAATATCTGTAAATACATACGAACAGAAATATCTGTAAATACACACACAGAAATATCTGTATATACACACGAACAGAGAAATATCTGTGTAAATAATACACACAACAACAGAAATATCTGTAAATACACACGAACAGAAATATCTGTAAATACACACGAACAGAAATATCTGTAAATACACACGAACAGAAATATCTGTAAATACACACGAACAAATATCTGTAAATATAGAAATAACAGAAATATCTGTAAATACACACGAACAGAAATATCTGTAAATACACACGAACAGAAATATCTGTAAATACACACTAAACAGAAATATCTGTAAATACACACGAACAGAAATATCTGTAAATACATACAACAGAAATATCTGTAAATACACACTAACAGAAATATCTGTAAATACATACAACAGAAATATCTGTAAATACATACGAACAGAAATATCTGTAAATACACACTAACAGAAATATCTGTAAATACACACGAACAGAAATATCTGTAAATACACACGAACAGAAATATCTGTAAATACACACGAACAGAAATATCTGTAAATACACACGAACAGAAATATCTGTATATACACACGAACAGAAATATCTGTAAATACACACTAACAGAAATATCTGTAAATACACACGAACAGAAATATCTCTGTAATACACACGAACAGAAATATCTGTAAATACACACGAACAGAAATATCTGTAAATACACACGAACAGAAATATCTGTAAATACACACGAACAGAAATATCTGTAAATACACACGAACAGAAATATCAGAAAGAAATCTCTGTAAATACACACGAACAGAAATATCTGTAAATACACACGAACAGAAATATCTGTAAATACACACTAACAGAAATATCTGAAATATATCAGAAATATCTGTAAATACACACTAACAGAAATATCTGTAAATACACACGAACAGAAATATCTGTAAATACACACAACAGAAATATCTGTAAATACACACGAACAGAAATATCTGTAAATACACACACAACAGAAATATCTGTAAATACACACGAACAGAAATATCTGTAAATACACACGAACAGAAATATCTGTATATACACACAGAACAGAAATATCTGTAAATACACACAACAGAAATATCTGTAAATACACACATGAACAGAAATATCTGTAAAATACACACGAACAGAAATATCTGTAAATACACACGAACAGAAATATCTGTAAATACACACAAACAGAAATATCTGTAAATACACACGAACAGAAATATCTGTAAATACACACGAACAGAAATATCTGTAAATACACACGAACAGAAATATCTGTAAATACACACGAAACAGAAATATCTGTAACACACACAACAGAAATATCTGTAAATACACACGAACAGAAATATCTGTAAATACATACGAACAGAAATATCTGTAAAAATACACACAACAGAAATATCTGTAAATACACACGAACAGAAAGAAATATCTGTAAATACACACGAACAGAAATATCTGTAAATACATACGAACAGAAATATCTGTAAATACACACTAACAGAAATATCTGTAAATACACACGAACAGAAATATCTGTAAATACACACGAACAGAAATATCTGTAAATACACACGAACAGAAATATCTGTAAATACACACGAACAGAAATATCTGTAAATACACACGAACAGAAATATCTGTAAATACACACACTAACAGAAATATCTGTAAATACACACGAACAGAAATATCTGTAAATACACACTAACAGAAATATCTGTAAATACACACTGAACAGAAATATCTGTAAATACACACGAACAGAAATATCTGTAAATACACACGAACAGAAATATCTGTAAATACACACTAACAGAAATATCTGTAAATACACACGAACAGAAATATCTGTAAATACACACTAAACAGAAATATCTGTAAATACACACGAACAGAAATATCTGTAAATACACACGAACAGAAATATCTGTAAATACACACACACAGAGAATATCTGTAAATAGAAATATCTGTAAATACACACGAACAGAAATATCTCATTTGTAAATACATACGAACAGAAATATCTGTAAATACACACGAACAGAAATATCTGTAAATACACACGAACAGAAATACTGTAAATACATACGAACAGAAATATCTGTAAATACATACGAAACAGAAATATCTGTAAATACACACGAACAGAAATATCTGTAAATACACACGAACAGAAATATCTGTAAATACACACGAACAGAAATATCTGTATCATACGAACAGAAATATCTGTAAATACACACGAACAGAAATATCTGTAAATACACACTAACAGAAATATCTGTAAATACATACGAACAGAAATATCTGTAAATACACACGAACAGAAATATCTGTAAATACACACACGAACAGAAATATCTGTAAATACACACAACAGAAATATCTGTAAATACACACGAACAGAAATATCTGTAAATACACACGAACAGAAATATCTGTAAATACACACAAACAGAATATCTGTGTAATACACACAGAACAGAAAATATCTGTAAATACACACGAACAGAAATATCTGTAAATACACACGAACAGAAATATCTGTAAATACACACGAACAGAAATATCTGTAAATATACACACGAACAGAAATATCTGTGAACAGAAAGAAATATCTGTAAATACACACGAACAGAAATATCTGTAAATACACACACGAACAGAAATATCTGTAAATACACACTAACAGAAATATCTGTAAATACACACTAACAGAAATATCTGTAAATACACACTAACAGAAATATCTGTAAATACACACGAACAGAAATATCTGTAAATACACACTAACAGAAATATCTGTAAATACACACGAACAGAAATATCTGTAAATACACACGAACAGAAATATCTGTAAATACACACGAACAGAAATATCTGTAAATACACACGAACAGAAATATCTGTAAATACATACGAACAGAAATATCTGTAAATACACACAACAGAAATATCTGTAAATACACACAAACAGAAATATCTGTAAATACACACGAACAGAAATATCTGTAAATACATACGAACAGAAATATCTGTAAATACACAAAAATAAATACACTAACAGAAATATCTGTAAATACACACGAACAGAAATATCTGTAAATACACACGAACAGAAAATATCTGTAAATACACACGAACAGAAATATCTGTAAATACACACATACACAGAAATATCTGTAAATACACACGAACAGAAATATCTGTAAATACATACACACAGACAGAAATATCTGTAAATACATGCACGAACAGAAATATCTGTAAATACACACAAACAGAAATATCTGTAAATACACACGAACAGAAATATCTGTAAATACACACAAACAGAAATATCTGTAAATACACACTAACAGAAATATCTGTAAAATACACACGAACAGAAATATCTGTAAATACATACAGAACAGAAATATCTGTAAATACACACGAACAGAAATATCTGTAAATACACACGAACAGAAATATCTGTAAATACACACTAACAGAAATATCTGTAAATACACACGAACAGAAATATCTGTAAATACACACACAACAGAAATATCTGTAAATACACACGAACAGAAATATCTGTAAATACACACGAACAGAAATATCTGTAAATACACACTAACAGAAATATCTGTAAATACATACGAACAGAAATATCTGTAAATACATACAACAGAAATATCTGTAAATACACACGAACAGAAATATCTGTAAATACACACGAACAGAAATATCTGTAACAGAACAGAAATATCTGTAAATACACACGAACAGAAATATCTGTAAATATCTGTAACAGAAATATCTGTAAATACACACGAACAGAAATATCTGTAAATACACACACAACAGAAATATCTGTAAATACACACAACAACAGAATATCTGTAAATACACACGAACAGAAATATCTGTAAATACACACGAACAGAAATATCTGTAAATACACACTAACAGAAATATCTGTAAATACACACGAACAGAAATATCTGTAAATACATATACACACAGAAATATCTGTATCTGTAAATACACACGAACAGAAATATCTGTAAATACACACACAGAAATACAGAAATACGAACAGAAATATCTGTAAATACATACGAACAGAAATATCTGTAAATACACACGAACAGAAATATCTGTAAATACACACGAACAGAAATATCTGTAAATACACACGAACAGAAATATCTGTAAATACACACGAACAGAAATATCTGTAAATACACACACACAGAAATATCTGTAAATACACACACTAAAACAGAAATATCTGTAAATACACACTAACAGAAATATCTGTAAATACACACAAACAGAAATATCTGTAAATACATACGAACAGAAATATCTGTAAATACACACTAACAGAAATATCTGTAAATACACACGAACAGAAATATCTGTAAATACACACAACAGAAATATCTCTGTAAATACACACGAACAGAAATATCTGTAAATACACACAAACAGAAATATCTGTAAATACACACGAACAGAAATATCTGTAAATACACACGAACAGAAATATCTGTAAATACACACTAACAGAAATATCTGTAAATACATACACAAACAGAAATATCTGTAAATACACACGAACAGAAATATCTGTAAATACACACGAACAGAAATATCTGTAAATACACACTAAACAGAAATATCTGTAAATACACACTAACACGAAACAGAAATATCTGTAAATACACACGAACAGAAATATCTGTAAATACACACGAACAGAAATATCTGTAAATACACACTAACAGAAATATCTGTAAATACACACTAACAGAAAATATCTGTAAATACATACAACAGAAAGAAAATATCTGTAAATACACAGAGAATATCTGTAAATACACACACGAACAGAAATATCTGTATATACACACGAACAGAAATATCTGTAAATACACACTAACAGAAATATCTGTAAATACACACTAACAGAAATATCTGTAAATACATACGAACAGAAATATCTGTAAATACATACGAACAGAAATATCTGTAAATACACACTAACAGAAATATCTGTAAATACACACTAACAGAAATATCTGTAAATACACACAAACAGAAATATCTGTAAATACATACGAACAGAAATATCTGTAAATACATACGAACAGAAAATATCTGTAATGTATATACACACTAACAGAAATATCTGTAAATACACACGAACAGAAATATCTGTAAATACATACGAACAGAAATATCTGTAAATACACACAAACAGAAATATCTGTAAATACACACGAACAGAAATATCTGTAAATACACACTAACAGAAATATCTGTAAATACACACAACAGAAATATCTGAAATACACAGAACAGAAATCTGTAAATACACACACAACAGAAATATCTGTAAATACACACGAACAGAAATATCTGTAAATATACACACTAACAGAAATATCTGTAAATACACACTGTAAATATCTGTAAATACACACTAACAGAAATATCTGTAAATACACACTAAACAGAAATATCAGTGAAATACACACTAACAGAAATATCTGTAAATACACACGAACAGAAATATCTGTAAATACATACACAGAACAGAAATATCTGTAAATACACACGAACAGAAATATCTGTAAATACACACACGAACAGAAATATCTGTAAAATATACACACAACAGAAATATCTGTAAAATACACACTAACAGAAATATCTGTAAATACACACGAACAGAAATATCTGTAAATACACACGAACAGAAATATCTGTAAATACATACGAACAGAAATATCTGTAAATACACACGAACAGAAATATCTGTATATACACACTAACAGAAATATCTGTAAATACACACGAACAAACAAAATCTGTAAATACACACGAACAGAAATATCTGTAAATACACACGAACAGAAATATCTGTAAATACACACGAACAGAAATATCTGTAAATACACACAACAGAAATATCTGTAAATACACACTAACAGAAATATCTGTAAATACATGCACGAACAGAAATATCTGTAAATACACACAACAGAAATATCTGTAAATATCTGAAATATCTGTAAATACACACGAACAGAAATATCTGTAAATACACACGAACAGAAATATCTGTAAATACACACGAACAGAAATATCTGTATAAATACACACAAACAGAAATATCTGTAAATACACACTAACAGAAATATCTGTAAATACACACAGAACAGAAATATCTGTAAATACACACTAACAGAAATATCTGTAAATACACTGCAACAACAGAAATATCTGTAAATACACACAAACAGAAATATCTGTAAATACACACGAACAGAAATATCTGTAAATATACACACTAACAGAAATATCTGTAAATACATGCACTAACAGAAATATCTGTAAATACACACGAACAGAAATATCTGTAAATACACACGAACAGAAATATCTGTAAATACACACAACACAAAGAAATATCTGTAAATACATACACACAAACAGAAATATCTGTAAATACACACGAACAGAAATATCTGTAAATACACACGAACAGAAATATCTGTAAATACACACGAACAGAAATATCTGTAAATACACACGAACAGAAATATCTGTAAATATACACACGAACAGAAATATCTGTAAATACATACGAACAGAAATATCTGTAAATACACACTAACAGAAATATCTGTAAATACACACTAACAGAAATATCTGTAAATACACACACTAACAGAAATATCTGTAAATACACACGAACAGAAATATCTGTAAATACACACGAACAGAAATATCTGTAAATACACACAACAACAGAAATATCTGTAAATACACACTAACAGAAATATCTGTAAATACACACGAACAGAAATATCTGTAAATACACACGAACAGAAATATCTGTAAATACACACGAACAGAAATCTCTATATAAATACACACGAACAGAAATATCTGTAAATACACACGAACAGAAATATCTGTAATACATATACACAAACAGAAATATCTGTAAATACACACGAACAGAAATATCTGTAAATACACACACTAACAGAAATATCTGTAAATACACACGAACAGAAATATCTGTAAATACACACGAACAGAAATATCTGTAAATACATACGAACAGAAATATCTGTAAATACACACAACAGAAATATCTGTAAATACACACAACAACAGAAATATCTGTAAATACACACAGAACAGAAATATCTGTATATACACACGAACAGAAATATCTGTAAATGCACACTGTAAATATCTGTAAATACACACGAACAGAAATATCTGTAAATACACACGAACAGAAATATCTGTAAATACACACACGACAGAGATATCTGTAATATACACACGAACAGAAATATCTGTAAATACACACTAACAGAAATATCTGTAAATACACACAACAGAAAATATCTGTAAATACACACGAACAGAAATATCTGTAAATACACACACACACAAATATCTGTAAATACACACTAACAGAAATATCTGTATATACACACAACAGAAATATCTGTAAATACACACAACAGAAATATCTGTAAATACATACGAACAGAAATATCTGTAAATACACACTAACAGAAATATCTGTATATACACACGAACAGAAATATCTGTATATACACACTAACAGAAATATCTGTAAATACACACGAACAGAAAATATCTGTAAATACATACAACAGAACAGAAATCTTCATCTGTATATACACACGAACAGAAATATCTGTAAATACACACGAACAGAAATATCTGTAAATACACACAATGAACAGAAATATCTGTATATACACACAACAACAGAAATATCTGTAAATACACACGAACAGAAATATCTGTAAATACACACTAACAGAAATATCTGTAAATACACACGAACAGAGATATCTGTAAATACATACGAACAGAAATATCTGTAAATACACACTGAAAATATCTGTATATATGCACAGACAACAGAATAATCTGTAAATACATACAACAGAACAATAAGAAATAAATATCTGTATATACACACACAACAGAAATATCTGTAAATACACACGAACAGAAATATCTGTAAATACACACGAACAGAAATATCTGTAAATACACACGAACAGAAATATCTGTAAATACATACGAACAGAAATATCTGTATATACACACGAACAGAAATATCTGTAAATACACACTAACAGAAATATCTGTAAATACACACGAACAGAAATATCTGTAAATACACACAAACAGAAATATCTGTAAAATACACACGAACAGAAATATCTGTAAATACACACGAACAGAAATATCTGTAAATACACACGAACAGAAATATCTGTAAATACACACGAACAGAAATATCTGTAAATATACACACAGAACAGAAATATCTGTATATACACACGAACAGAAATATCTGTATATACACACGAACAGAAATATCTGTAAATACACACACACAGAAATATCTGTAAATAAATACACGAACAGAAATATCTGTAATACATACACAAACAGAAATATCTGTAAATACACACTAACAGAAATATCTGTATATACACACAACAGAAATATCTGTATATACACACTAACAGAAATATCTGTAAATACACACGAACAGAATATCTGTAAATGCACGAACAGAAATATCTGTAAATACACACAGAACAGAAAATATCTGTAAATACACACGAACAGAAATATCTGTAAATACACACAGACAGAAATATCTGTAAATACATACGAACAGAAATATCTGTAATAAATACACACACAACAGAAATATCTGTAAATACACACGAACAGAAATATCTGTATATACACACGAACAGAAATATCTGTATATACACACAGACAGAAATATCTGTAAAATACACACAACAGAAATATCTGTATATGCACCGAACAGAAATATCTGTAAATACACACGAACAGAAATATCTGTAAATATACACACGAACAGAAATATCTGTAAATACATACGAACAGAAATATCTGTAAATACACACGAACAGAAATATCTGTATATACACACAAACAGAAATATCTGTAAATACACACAGAACAGAAATATCTGTAAATACATACGAACAGAAATATCTGTATATATGCACACGAACAGAAATATCTGTAAAATACACACGAACAGAAATATCTGTATAATGCACACGAACAGAAATATCTGTAAATGCACACTAACAGAAATATCTGTAAATACACACGAACAGAAATATCTGTAAATACACACGAACAGAATATATCTGTAAATGCACACGAACACAAATAATGTATATATACACACGAACAGAAATATCTGTATAATACACACGAACAGAAATATCTGTAAATACATACACGAACAGAGTATCTGTAATATACACACGAACAGAAATATCTGTATATACACACACAGACAGAAATATCTGTATATATGCACACGAACAGAAATATCTGTATATACACACGAACAGAAATATCTGTATATACACACGAACAGAAATATCTGTATATATACACACTGAACAGAAATACCTGTAATACACACGAACAGAAATATCTGTATATACATACGAACAGAGAATATCTGTGATATACACACTAACAGAAATATCTGTATATACACACAGAACAGAAATACTGTATATGCATGCACGAACAGAAATATCTGTATATGCACACGAACAGAAATATCTGTATATACACACGAACAGAAATATCTGTATATACACACACGAACAGAAATATCTGTATATACATACGCAAACAGAAATATCTGTAAATATACACTAACAGAACATCTGCACGAAATACACACGAAATCTGTGAAATATGGACACGAACAGAAATATCTGTATATACACACGAACAGAAATATCTGTATATACACACGAACAGAAAATATCTGTATATACACACACGAACAGAAATATCTGTATATACACACAGAACAGAAATATCTGTATATACACACAGACAGAGAATATCTGTAATGATACACACGAACAGAAATATCTGTAAATACACACACGAACAGAAATATCTGTATAATACACACGAACAGAAATATCTGTAAATACACACGAACAGAAATATCTGTATATACACACGAACAGAAATAATCTGTATATACACACGAACAGAAATATCTGTATATACACATAACGAACAGAATATCTGTATATACACACGAACAGAATATCTGTGTATATTGTACACACGAACAGAAATATCTGTATATGCACACGAACAGGAATATCTGTATATGCACACGAACAGAAATAATCTGTATAATATCATACACACGAACAGAAATATCTGTATATACACACAGAACAGAAATATCTGTATATACACACGAACAGAATATATCTGTATATACACACGAACAGAAATATCTGTATGCACACACAAACAGAAATATCTGTATATACATACGAACAGAAGATATATCTATATATGCACACGAACAGAAATATCTGTATATACATACGAACAGAGTATCTGTAAATACATGCAACAGAATATCTGTATGTACACACAAACAGAAATAATACCTGTATATACACACGAACAGAAATATCTGTATATGCATGCAGACAGAAATACCTGTATATACACGAGACAGAACTGTAAATAGCTGCACAGACAACCCTGAACAGACAGAATATCTGCATATGCACACGAACAGAAATATCTGCTATTATACACACATCAAGAATATCTGAACATACACATGAACAGAAATATCTGCATATACACACGAGACAGAAGACAGGAAATATCTGTATAATACACACAGACAGGAATATCTACTATGTATATGCATACAGACAAGAAATATCTACATTACACACGAGACAGAAATATCTTAATATACATACAGGAACAGAAATCTATCTGTATATACAGCCACGAGACAGAGTCTACACTCATGTATACAGAGACACAGAACAGAATGCCACTTTACACAAGAATCTGTATGCAGCTTGAGACAGGAAATGCCTGTATATGCACACGAGGACAGAGATGTCTTGCTTCAGACAGAATACCTGTATATACAC
>LUCW03001850.1:0-23043 GCA_001586965.3 Sphaeroforma sirkka | reverse complement strand
CTGTATATACACACTAACAGAGCATATCTTACATTACAGAACAGAAATATCTGTAATACATACAAACAGAAATATCTGTAAATACTGCACATGAACAGAAATATCTGTAAATACACACGAACAGAAATATCTTATATATACACACGAACAGAAATATCTGTAAATACACACTAACAGAAATATCTGTAAATACATACGAACAGAAATATCTTAATAAATACACACGAACAGAAATATCTGTAAATACACACGAAACAGAAATATCTGTAACACAAAACAGAAATATCTGTAAATACACACTAACAGAAATATCTGTAAATACATACGAACAGAAATATCTGTAAATACACACTAACAGAAATATCTGTAAATACACACGAACAGAAATATCTGTATATACACACTAACAGAAATATCTGTATCTGTATATACACACGAACAGAAATATTCAGAGCATACACACTAACAGAAATATCTGTAACATGCACTATCTGTAAATGCACATACGAACAGAAATATCTGTAAATGCACACAAAGAACAGAAATATCTGTAACAATACACACGAACAGAAATATCTGTATATACACACAAACAGAAATATCTCAAATACACACGAACAGAAATATCTGTAAATACACGAACAGAAATATCTGTAAATACATACAGACAGAAATATCTGTAAATACACACGAACAGAAATATCTGTAAATACACACGAACAGAAATATCTGTAAATACACACACGAACAGAAATATCTGTAAATACACACTAACAGAAATATCTGTAAATACATGCAGACAGAAATATCTGTAAATACACACTAACAGAAATATCTGTAAATACACACGAACAGAAATATCTGTAAAATACACACTAACAGAAATATCTGTAAATACATACGAACAGAAATATCTGTAAATACACACGAACAGAAATATCTGTATAATGCACACGAACAGAAATATCTGTAAATACATACTAACAGAAATATCTGTAATAACAGAAATATCTGTAAAAAACACACACAACAGAAATATCTGTAAATACACACGAACAGAAATATCTGTAAATGCACACTAACAGAAATATCTGTAAATACACACGAACAGAAATATCTGTAAATACATACGCACGAACAGAAATATCTGTAAATACACACGAACAGAAATATATCTGTAAATACACACACGAACAGAAATATCTGAAATACACACGAACAGAAATATCTGTAAATACACACGAACAGAAATATCTGTATATGTAAATACACAAATACACACAGAAATATCTGTAAATACATACGAACAGAAAATATCTTAAAATACACACACGAAATAGAAATATCTGTATACACATACAGAAATATCTGTAAATATAACAACAGAAATATCTGTAAATACACACAAACAGAAATATCTGTAAATACACACAGAACAAGAAATATCTGTAAATACACACGAACAGAAATATCTGTGTAAATACACACGAACAGAAATATCTGTAAATACACACGAACAGAAATATCTGTAAATACACACAAACAGAAATATCTGTAAATACATACGAACAGAAATATATCTGTATATACACACGAACAGAAATATCTGTAAATACACACTAACAGAAATATCTGTAAATACATACGAACAGAAATATCTGTAAATACACACGAACAGAAATATCTGTAAATACACACTAACAGAAATATCTGTAAATGCACACAACAGAAATATCATACACAACAAAAAATATCTGTAAATACACACGAACAGAAATATCTGAAATACACACACGAACAGAAATATCTCTGTAAATACACACGAACAGAAATATCTGTAAAAATACACACACGAACAGAAATATCTGTAAATACACTACAGAAGAAATATCTGTAAATATCGAACAGAAATATCTGTAAATACACACAACAGAAATATCTGTAAAATACACACGAACAGAAATATCTGTAAATACACACACAACAGAAATATCTGTAAATACACACAAACAGAAATATCTGTAAATACACACAGAACAGAAATATCTGTAATATACATACGAACAGAAATATCTGTAAATACACACGAACAGAAATATCTGTAAATACACACAGAACAGAAATATCTGTAAATAATACACAACAGAAATATCTGTAAAATACGTGAACAGAAAATATCTGTAAATACACACGAACAGAAATATCTGTAAATACACACTAACAGAAATATCTGTAAATACACACGAACAGAAATATCTGTAAATACACACGAACAGAAATATCTGTAAATACACACGAACAGAAATATCTGTATATACACACAACAACAGAAATATCTGTAAATATCAGAAATGTAAATACACACGAACAGAAATATCTGTAAATACACACGAACAGAAATATCTGTAAATACACACTAACAGAAATATCTTGTAAATACACACTAACAGAAATATCTGTATATACACACGAACAGAAATATCTGTAAATACACACGAACAGAAATATCTGTAAATACACACTAACAGAAATATCTGTAATACACACAGAACAGAAATATCTGTAAATACATACACACTAACAGAAATATCTGTAAATACACACACTAACAGAAATATCTGTAAATACATGCACTAACAGAAATATCTGTAAATACATACGAACAGAAATATCTGTAAATAACACAACAGAAATATCTGTAAATACACACTAACAGAAATATCTGTAAATACACACGAACAGAAATATCTGTAAATACAATAACAGAACAGAAATATCTGTAAATACATACGAACAGAAATATCTGTAAATACACACACAACAGAAATATCTGTAAATACACACACACAGAAATATCTGAAAATACATAAACAGAAATATCTGTAAAATACACACTAACAGAAATATCTGTAAATACACACGAACAGAAATATCTGTAAAATACACACGAACAGAAATATCTGTAAATACACACAAACAGAAATATCTGTAAATACACACACAACAGAAATATCTGTAAATACACACACGAACAGAAATATCTGTAAATACACACACTAACAGAAATATCTGTAAATACACACTAACAGAAATATCTGTAAATACACACAGACAGAAATATCTGTAAATACACACACGAACAGAAATATCTGTAAATACACTACACAGAAATATCTGTAAATACACACAGACAGAAATATCTGTAAATACACACTAACAGAAAATATCTGTAAATACACACGAACAGAAATATCTGTAAATACACACGAACAGAAATATCTGTAAATACACACAAACAGAAATATCTGTAAATACACACTAACAGAAATATCTGTAAATACATACACGAACAGAAATATCTGTAAATACACACACAGACAGAAATATCTGTGAAATACACACGAACAGAAATATCTGTAAATACACACGAACAGAAATATCTGTAAAATACACACAAACAGAAATATCTGTATATAAACACGAACAGAAATATCTGTAAATACATACGAACAGAAATATCTGTAAATACACACGAACAAAATATCAGTAAATATCTGTAACAAAATATCTGTAAATACACACAACAGAAATATCTGTAAATACATACACGAACAGAAATATCTGTAAATACACACAAACAGAAATATCTGTAAATACACACGAACAGAAATATCTGTAAATACACACACGAACAGAAATATCTGTAAATACATGCAAACAAAAATATCTGTAAATACACACTAACAGAAATATCTGTAAATACACACGAACAGAAATATCTGTAAATACACGCACGAACAGAAATATCTGTAATACACACTACGAACAGAAATATCTGTGTATACACACTAACAGAAATATCTGTAAATACACACTAACAGAAATATCTGTAAATACACAACAGAAATATCTGTAAATACACACGAACAGAAATATCTGTAAATACATACGAACAGAAATATCTGTATATACACACGAACAGAAATATCTGTAAATACACACGAACAGAAATATCTGTAAATACACACTAACAGAAATATCTGTAAATATGCATACGAACAGAAATATCTGTAAAATACATACGAACAGAAATATCTGTAAATACACACTAACAGAAATATCTGTAAATACACACACTAACAGAAATATCTGTAAATACACACTAACAGAAATATCTGTAAATACATACGAAACAGAAATATCTGTAAATATACACACGAACAGAAATATCTGTAAATACACACGAACAGAAAATATCTGTAAAACAGAAATATCTGTAAATATACACACGAACAGAAATATCTGTAAATACACACGAACAGAAATATCTGTAAATACACACAAACAGAAATATCTGTAAATACACACTAACAGAAATATCTGTATATACACACGAACAGAAATATCTGTAATACAATACACACGAACAGAAATATCTGTAAATACACACGAACAGAAATATCTGTAAATACACACACGAACAGAAATATCTGTATAATGCACACACAGAAATATCTGTAAATACACACTAACAGAAATATCTGTAAATACACACTAACAGAAATATCTGTAAATACACACGAACAGAAATATCTGTAAATACACACGAACAGAAATATCTGTAAATACACACGAACAGAAATATATCTGTAAATGCACACTAAAACAGAAATATCTGTATATACACACAACAGAAATATCTGTAAATACATACGAACAGAAATATCTGTAAATACATACGAACAGAAATATCTGTAAATACACACTAACAGAAATATCTGTAAATAATACACACGAACAGAAATATCTGTAAATACACACGAACAGAAATATCTGTAAATACATACGAACAGAAATATCTGTAAATACATGCACGAACAGAAATATCTGTAAATATACACACAACAGAAATATCTGTAAAAATACACACTAACAGAAATATCTGTAAATACACATACACACAGAAATATCTGTAAATACATACGAACAGAAATATCTGTAATACACACAACAGAAATATCTGTAAATACACACTAACAGAAATATCTGTATATACACACGAACAGAAATATCTGTAAATACATACAACAGAAAATATCTGTAAATACACACAAACAGAAATATCTGTAAATACACACGAACAGAAATATCTGTAAATACACACTAACAGAAATATCTGTAAATACACACGAACAGAAATATCTGTAAATACACACGAACAGAAAATATCTGTAAATACACACTAACAGAAATATCTGTAAATATGCACACGAACATATCTGTAAATACATACGAACAGAAATATCTGTAAATACACACTAACAGAAATATCTGTATATGCACACGAACAGAAATATCTGTAAATACACACGAACAGAAATATCTGTAAATACACACGAACAGAAATATCTGTAAATACATGCACACTAACAGAAATATCTGTAAATACACACGAACAGAAATATCTGTAAATACACACACTAACAGAAATATCTGTAAATACACACGAACAGAAATATCTGTAAAATACACACGAACAGAAATATCTGTAAATACACACTAACAGAAAATATCTGTAAATACACACGAACAGAAATATCTGTAAATAATACACACTAACAGAAATATCTGTAAATACATACGAACAGAAATATCTGTAAATACACACGAACAGAAATATCTGTAAATACACACTAACAGAAATATCTGTAAATACATACTGAACAGAATATCTGTAAATGATACGCAACAGAAAATATCTGTAAATACATACGAACAGAAATATCTGTAAATACATACGAACAGAAATATCTGTAAAATACACACTAACAGAAATATCTGTGTATATACACACGAACAGAAATATCTGTAAATACACACGAACAGAAATATCTGTAAATACACACGAACAGAAATATCTGTAAATACACACGAACAGAAATATCTGTAAATACACACAAACAGAAATATCTGTAAATACACACGAACAGAAATATCTGTAAATACACACGAACAGAAATATCTGTAAAATACACACACGAACAGAAATATCTGTATATACACACAACAGAAATATCTGTAAATACACACAACAGAAATATCTGTAAATACATACGAACAGAGATATCTGTAAATACATACAAACAGAAAAATATCTCTGTAAATACACACTAACAGAAATATCTGTATATACACACTAACAGAAATATCTGTAATACACACGAACAGAAATATCTGTAAATACACACTAACAGAAATATCTGTAAATACACACGAACAGAAATATCTGTATATACACACACTAACAGAAATATCTGTATATACACACGAACAGAAATATCTGTAAATACACACGAACAGAAATATCTGTAAATGAAATGCACTAACAGAAATATCTGTGTAATGCACTAACAGAAATATCTGTAAATACATACAGAACAGAAATATCTGTAAATACATACGAACAGAAATATCTGTAAATACACACAAACAGAAATATCTGTATATGTACGAACAGAAATATCTGTAAATACACACAAACAGAAATATCTGTAAATACACACTAACAGAAATATCTGTATATACACACGAACAGAAATATCTGTATATACACACGAACAGAAATATCTGTAAATACACACACACAACAGAAATATCTGTAAATACACACGAACAGAAATATCTGTATAATACACACGAACAGAAATATCTGTAAATACACACTAACAGAAATATCTGTGATATACACACGAACAGAAATATCTGTATATACACACGAACAGAAATATCTGTAAATATACACACGAACAGAAATATCTGTATATACACACGAACAGAAATATCTGTATATACACACTAACAGAAATATCTGTAAATACATACACAACAGAAATATCTGTAAATACACACGAACAGAAATATCTGTAAATACATACGAACAGAAATATCTGTAAATACACACTAACAGAAATATCTGTATATACACACGAGAACAGAAATATCTGTATAATACACACGAACAGAAAATATCTGTAAAATACACACGAACAGAAATATCTGTATATACACACGAACAGAAATATCTGTAAATACACACTAACAGAAATATCTGTAAATACATACGAACAGAAATATCTGTAAATACACACGAACAGAAATATCTGTAAATACATACATAACAACAGAATAATCGTATATATATATCACGAACAGAAATATCTGTATATATACACGAACAGAAATATCTGTATATACACACGAACAGAAATATCTGTAAATACATACGAACAGAAATATCTGTAAATACATACGAACAGAAATATCTGTAAATACACACTAACAGAAATATCTGTATATACACACGAACAGAAATATCTGTATATACACACGAACAGAAATATCTGTAAATACACACTAACAGAAATATCTGTATATACACACGAACAGAAATATCTGTATATACACACGAACAGAAATATCTGTAAATACACACAAACAGAAATATCTGTAAATACACACGAACAGAAATATCTGTAAATACATACGAACAGAAATATCTGTAAATACACACTAACAGAAATATCTGTATATACACACGAACAGAAATATCTGTAATATACACACGAACAGAAATATCTGTAAATACACACTAACAGAAATATCTGTATATACACACACGAACAGAAATATCTGTAAAATACACACACACAGAAATATCTGTAAAAATACATACGAACAGAAATATCTGTAAATACACACGAACAGAAATATCTGTAAATACATACGAACAGAAATATCTGTAAATACACACAAACAGAAATATCTGTAAATACATACGAACAGAAATATCTGTAAATACATACCGAACAGAAATATCTGTAAATGCACACGAACAGAAATATCTGTATATACACACGAACAGAAATATCTGTATATACACACGAACAGAAATATCTGTAAAATACACACTAACAGAAATATCTGTATATATACACACGAACAGAAATATCTGTAAATACACACTAACAGAAATATCTGTAAATACATACGAACAGAAATATCTGTAAATACACACGAACAGAAATATCTGTAAATACATACGAACAGAAATATCTGTAAATACACACTAACAGAAATATCTGTATATATATGCACGAACAGAAATATCTGTATATACACACACGAACAGAAAAATAATGTATATACACACGAACAGAAATATATCTGTATATACACACGAACAGAAATACCTGTATATACACATGAACAGAAATACCTGTATATACATATGAACAGAAAATATATGTATATATATGCACACGAACAGAAATACCTGTATATACATACGAACAGAAATATCTGTATTTACACACGAACAGAAATACCTGTACATACACACACACGAACAGAAATATTAGTGTATACAAACGAACACAAATAACAGTATATAAACATTATATATACACACGAACAGAAATATCTGTATATACATACGAACAGAAATATCTGTATATACATACGAACAGAAATACCTGTATATACACATGAACAGAAATATCTGTATATGCACACGAACAGAAATACCTGTATATACACATGAACAGAAATATCTGTGAACAGAAATATCTGTATATACATACGAACAGAAATATCTGCATATACACACGAACAGAAATATCTGTGAATACATACATACAGAAAATACCTGTATATACACATGATCAGAAATACCTGTATATACATACGAACAGAAATACCTGTATATACACACGAACAGAAATATTTGTATATACATACGAACAGAACTATCTGTCTTTACACACGAACAGGAATACCTGCATATACATACGATCCGAAATACCTTTACATATATACGAACCGAATACCTGTATATACACACGCTCAAAGATACCTACCTACCTGTATATACACACGAACAGAAATATCTGTATATACATACGAACAGAAATATACCTATATACACACGAACAGAAATATCTGTGAATACATACGAACAGAAATACCTGTATATACACATGATCAGAAATACCTGTATATACATACGAACAGAAATACCTGTATATACACATGAACAGAAATATCTGTTAATACATACGAACAGAAATACCTGTATATACACACGATCAGAAATATCTGTAAATACATACGAACAGAAATACCTGTATATACACACGAACAGAAATATCTGTAAATACATACGAACATAAATACCTGTATATACACATGAACAGAAATATCTGTATATACATACGAACAGAAATACCTGTATATACACACGAACAGAAATACCTGTATATACACATGAACAGAAATACCTGTATATACATATGAACAGAAATATATGTATATGCACACGAACAGAAATACCTGTATATACATACGAACAGAAATATCTGTATATACACACGAACAGAAATACCTGTACATACACACGAACAGAAATATTAGTGTATACAAACGAACAGAAATAACTGTATATAAACATTATATACACACGAACAGAAATATCTGTATATACATACGAACAGAAATATTTGTATATACATACGAACAGAAATATCTGTATATACATACGAACAGAAATACCTGTATATACACACACACAACAGAAATATTTGTATATACATACGTACAGAAATATCTGTATATACATACGAACAGAAATACCTGTATATACACACGAACAGAAATATCTGTAAATACATACAAACAGAAATACCTGTATATACACATGATCAGAAATACCTGTATATACATACGAACAGAAATACCTGTATATACATACGAACAGAAATATCTGTTTATACACACGAACAGAAATATCTGTATATACATACGAACAGAAATACCTGTATATACATACGAACAGAAATATCTGTATATACACACGAACAGAAATATCTGTATACACAAACGAACAGAATTATCTGTCTATACACACGAACAGAAATACCTGTATATACATACGAACAGAAATATCTGTATATACACACGAACAGAAATACCTGTATATACACACGAACAGAAATACCTGTATATACATACGAACAGAATTACCTATATATACACATGAACAGAAATACCTGTATATACACACGAACAGAAATATCTGTATATACATACGAACGGAAATATCTGTATATACACACGAACAGATATACCTATATAAAAATACGATCCGAAAAACCTGTACATACATACGATCCGAATACCTGTATATACACACGAACAGAAATACCTGTATATACACACGAACAGAAATATTTGTATATACATACGAACAGAACTATCTGTCTTTACACACGAACAGGAATACCTGCATATACATACGATCCGAAATACCTTTACATATATACGAACCGAATACCTGTATATACACACGCTCAAAGATACCTACCTGTATATACACACGAACAGAAATATCTGTATATACATACGAACAGAAATACCTGTATATACACACGAACAGAAATTCCTGTATGTACATACCGACAGATATACCTGTATATACATACGAAAAAGAAATACCTGTATATACTCAAAAAAAAAAAGTCCACGTCGGTGGACACATATTAGCTGCCTATTGTGCAATCGAGTGCCAAGTCGCATCGAGCGTGTGTTTTTTGTGTCTGTATAAAATATATATATATATATATATTTATGACTATAATTATATATATATATATATATATATATATATATATATATAAATATAAAAAATGTGTGTGCATGCATATGTATATGTATTGGCATATGTATATGTTTATGTATATGTATATATGTATGTATGTATTGCATGCATGTATGTGTATGTATGTATATATTAATATATATATATTATATATATATATATATATATTATATATTATTATATATATATATTATATGGCTATATAATATATATATATATTACATATGTATGTATATATATATATTATATATAATATGTATATATATATATATATAATGCCATATATATATATATTATATATATTGATATATATATATGATTAATATGATGATATATGTATATATATATATATATATATATATATATATATATATAATATATATATATATATATATATATATATATATATATATATATATATATATATATATATATATATATATATATATATATGTATATATATATATATATATATATATATATATATATATATATATATATATATATATATATATATATATATATATACTAGGTCAGTCTGTTTTTTTTGACAGTCGAGGGCTGCAATTTCTAGTAATAGCAGGGGAAAGTGGCAATGCAACTCACCTACAGGAAGATTTGTCTCATGCAGTATCGATTATATACGCTTTTTTTGTTCCGCAACAGACTCGTGCTTTCTCGCTTGTTGCAGATATTGCTTTGCGAACTCGTAGAAATCGTGCTTGGTGCAACTGCCCTCCTTGTTGACTGTGACGGATACAGGAAACGAAGAGATGAGTAGATCATGTTATACTAAAACGGAATAAAAGAACGACAAAAGGAAAGACTGTGCGTACGTGATTATAGGTATATCTGTAGGTAGGCGTATCTACCCAATACTGTGGTAGAGATCACACTGTTACCTTGTTTATCGTATCATAAACAGACTTAGTCACCACAAGTATGTCTAGTCAAGTTAATGTTCTTTATAGTGCCTGTAGGGGATCCACGCAACACTCCAGCCGAGAATCTAAAGCCAAAGGCCGAAATCCGTAAAACCCCGAACTAGTGACAAAGAGGCCCGCATACAAATCATATCTGAGAACAGATACGTACTGTCATGTACATCATTATCTAAACGAAGAAACTTGCGGTACAGGATACTACTATCTAGAAACATAGTCTTACTGTCGATCGTAGCCATGATGCCCTTAGACACAGAGGCGGGTAGAGTGGGGCACCCGGGAATCTTAGTCGTCTCCATAGCCAGCGCAGCATCTAGCTCAGAATTGTCCAGTTTCCCACTGTTGTCCTTGTCAAACTGTGAGGGGCGGAATTATGAATAAAAACAATATTAACGTGTAAACAAGCAGACACGAACAATAATATAGAATAGATGTATTAGAACATGCAGAGACGACAAATTTTACTACATACGTTTTGTTTGTTTGTGTGTGTATGAATGCACCAAATAACAGGGTTTCCTGCCAAAACGCGAAGACAATTGCAGACATTATTGTTTTTGTGCAATTTAAGACCGACAAAGTTATCAATGAAAGCCTCAGGAGCATAACTGGTTTGGACATATATCAATCGCCATACATGTGCGTGTGCGTATGCGTGAGCATCCATTTCCGTCATATATTGTGTGTTTCAAACACGAGCAAGTGCTTGATTTTTCCACAACACGCGAGAACGGGATTCTGCATCGACTTGAAATTTACCGCAACCATTGGAATACAAACGTATGTATATATAGTTCAATTTGAACGAATAGGGCACCAAATTTGTCAAACAACACGTCACGCATACGATAGAAGATAGACTGACCGAAAGATTGACTGTACGTCAAGAAGTGACGAGTAAGTACGATGACAGTGAGAATTTATACATATACATTTACAATTATATACATATATATATATATATATATGTGTGTGTGTGCGTGTGTGTGTGTGTGTGTATGTGCGTATGTGTGTGTGTGTGTGTGTGTGTATGTATCAATATCAATATACATATACATATAATATATAATAAAAATAAATACAAATATTTATATATATATATATATATATATATATATATATATATATATATATATATGTATATCATATTTCATATTATGTTTGTACTCTGGTATGTATGCATACAATATACGTATGTATATATAATATATATATATATATATATATATATATATATTATATATGATTATTGATGATGATATTGATGTGTGTGTGTGTGCGTGTGTGTGTGTGCAGTGATCAATATGTATATATACATACATAAATATATATAATACATAAAATACAAAAAACCTTATATATATATTGATGTATATATATATATATATGTATATATATGTATATATATATATATATATATGTCCTCATATTATGTTTGTACTCTGGCATGTATGCATACAATAACATAATGCATGTATATATACATATATATATATATATATATATATATATATATATATATATATATATATATATATATATATGATGTGTGTGTGTGTGTGTGTGTGTGTACACGAATATGTAGTATAAGTATATATATATATATATATATATATATATATATATATATATATAACAATAGTACTAAAATATGCATATATAAGTTTTATACGCATACATTAACTTGTGATCGTGAATGTAACACCAATCTTTAAATTTGTATATGATTCAACTACAAGATAAAACTACCTCTCAGTCTTGAATACCACAGTCAGTCTATGTTTGACTATTTCAGACTGACATCTGAGAAAGCGATATCGTACATACGTAGTTGAAGGTGCTGTCACAGATTTTCCTGACGTTGCTGTCAGAAGAATGAAAGTTGGTGACGGCGGAAAACATATTGTCGATTAGTGTATGGTAATTGTCAAGAAGTGCTAATTGAACTAAATAGGTGCTGGGTGTTATGTATTTATAATGCATTTATTTGTCTGTATGAAGCACTTTCCCCACCCCCCCCCCCCCCCCTCTCTCTCTCGATTAGCTTAGAAGTTCTCACACTCTTAATAACGCCCAGGAACATCACCCGAAAGTTCGGTACTTAAAATACCAGCATTGTTTTAAATCAGAGATAAATACGGTTAATATTACACCTCCCCAATGAACAAGACATTGGTGTCGAGTTCATTTATTCAACCATTTACTCAACTGCTTCTTCCGCAAACCCGGATCCCTCTCAACCTGAAAGAACATTTTCAACTTGTTCCATCTGTTCTTATCGAAGTGATCCTTCATAGCCAAATCCACAAAGTATCGTCTACCACACCCTTACCCTCACCTCGCTTCGCCGCATTAACAATCGTATCAACATATATGCCAAAGACTGAATTCATGGCATATAACCAAGTCCTCCCCATCTTCATTGATCGCATTGCTGCCACCAGTTCATCAAGTTCCGCAACACGAGCTGCCCCTTCACCAGTATAATTATAGAGCCAGATCAAACAATCTTCCCTTCTACGCACCCTAATACTGGCCTCATGCTTCGGATCCTCTAACCTCACCTTAAGCTGATCCACATGCACTGACTTAACCTTCCCTTTAATTCTGACCTTGTACATCCCTTGTAAGTGTTCCCTCATAACAATCGTACCTCGCACTACATAAGTTTTCACCAACTTATCATCCTTCGGCCTACCAGTATACCAAACCAACTGCCCCGGCTGTCAATCTGGTGCCTCCTTTCTATTCTTGTTTGCCGCCTTTGCCTGCACATCCTTCGCTACTTCATCTCTAATAGCTATCGATCTGTCTCGCACAGCAGCTTCACTCAGAAGCTCAGAACCTAACACCTCTAGCAACTTGACCTGAATTACTCTATCAACCTGCCCCGTATAATGCCAGCCCGTAACATGATAGTAAGGGCTGATATTCGTGGCCGAATTCACTGTCGCATTATACGCCAACATAACTGAATATATATATGCTGGCCATAAAGTTTCTTTTCCAACCGGTAAACTCTTAGCAAGCCAATCCACAATCGTACGCAAGACCCTCTTTGCCCTGCAATTGCACTGATGCCTATTTACTGACACGTAATGGCACTCCGCACCTCTCTATCCAGAAACTTTTCACATCTACTGAAATGAACGGACCACCCTCATCCATCACTACCTTCTTAGGCGTACCCCAAGGCAAAACTTGTTGTTGAACAAACTCTAATACCCCTTCAGTATTCTTCTCTTCCGGTGTGTATGGCCAACACCACATCATCCTCGAAAAAATGATCTATAGCCACCACTATTCCTCAAAACGGTGAACTGTCCTTAGCAAGGTCAAATAATCCATGCCTATACACACTGCAACCCCTTTCGGCCTCTCAGGCTGCATTAATAACCCTGTATTCCCACGAAGCCCTTCAACTTGTTGACACGCAACACAACTCTTTAACACCTTTACAATCTGCGAGCGCAACACTTCCTCTCCATATTTGACCCTCAGGAACTGCCATGTCCTATCTATCCCAGCATGCGCTAAAGTCTGATGTACCAACGTAAGAACGTAATCTTGCAAAGGCTGAACAAGTTCTGACCATACACTCAGACCAATACACTTGAGCTGTTCACTAGCCGTCACATCCGGGTCCCACATCTTAGTAATAAAGCGAAAACCAAAGTAAAAAACGGTTTCGGTCATGACTTATCGAGTAAGTATGTGCCTATATGTACGAGTTCAAGACTCATGTTGTACTCTATGTCGTTTAGTATTTGGTCCAGTAACCATTTCCGATTTAGGCGCCTTACGTTTATTATTTGGTAAGGTAATAGCCAAAGGCTGTTCTTCATTAGTAAGTAAGTTTGAACAATTTTCTGCACTGTTGGTAAGCAGATCAAAAAAGTTTAGTCACGTAGGAAGTAGGTGGCAAATAGGGAATTTCAGATCCGTCAGGGTTTGTAGTCACCTGAGGAAACCCTTTTCGTTTATCTCGTGTGTTCTTATGTAAATGCTTATTCCATTTCTTATTAAAGATACGAAGAAAGTCGCGAGATTCACGATATGCATCGGAGGTTAGCCAAGCTACTGTCCCATCCATGAAACGGGTCTTGTAGTAAGTGTAACCGTCTTCGGATGTTTTGTCAATTATATCTTTGACTTGTGACTCCATAACTGGTACATCAGAATCAAATGAGCGAGCGAATGAGAGTTCGGAGGTAGGGATACGGCGAGTGCCTAGATTGGTTGCGCTAGTACCATCAATGTTATTCACTTCGTAAGTATCACTCTTCTCATCATGGTAGGAAATAACAAAAGGTCCTATTGTCTTAGAAGAGAGTTCGGTAACGTTGGCGTTTCGATTTATAATGTTAACGTAATCGCCGACTTTGAACTGAACAATGTTCTTAGTGTTATTCCATCGGTCATACGCTTTAAGTAGGACGCGATTTTTGTGCTCGAGTAAACAGGGGTAAACAACGTTCTGCATATGCTCGATCTTTTGTAGCCACGGGGTAGCGTGTTTCTCGGGCGCAGTTTTATCAAACGTTGCTTGTAATTCACTATAGCGGCCAAAGAAATAGTGAAACGGGAGTGTTCCAGTTTTAGGATTCATGCAGTTATTCATTTGAGTCTGAACCCATTTCAAATGATAAGGCCACATATCCTCAACGTCGTCTAGTGCGGTACGCAAGAGTTTCTTAAGTTCTCTATGACGTGTCTCATTTGCACCCTGCGTTTGAGGTTTGTAAGGAACACCACGCCTATGGGTCATGCCTGATACGAGTATAAGTGCCTCCATTGCGTCGGTACAAAACTCACTACCGTTATCAGAACATAGTACTCGGGGAAACCGAAGTCATTGAAGACGTGATAGCATAATTCTGCCACTGTTTGTGGACGTTTGTTCGGTATTGCATAAAGCAAGTTATAGCCCGGAGCCACACATAAGAAATGACAGATATATACATCGCCAGTATGCTTGGATCGCGGGAGTTTAACCAAATCGACTATGACTCGGCGCATCGGTTGGTCTTCTGTCACACTTTTTTAGGGGTGCCCAACCGTATCGCTTGATCTGGTTCTTTTCACAATCAGTACAGCGTCGGTATACTTCACGTATGGTTTCGTTCAGCGCCGGGTGATCAAGCCCTGCACGAATAGCCATTTTATAAGTATGCTCATATGCTCGATGCGTTAAATTATGTATAATTTTAACTCTACTTTCGAGCTCCTCTAAGTCAGTCAGATTCTGCGTAACGCTGGCTGGATGAACCATAGTCCTGTTGGAAAGGGCAACCTCAGTATCAGGAGGGGTAGACTCCTGAGATACATAATTGACAACATTGGATTGTTGAAGTATCTTCTTCAGTTGTTTCGCAATTCCTGGCTGTTCTTTAAGCAGCGCTTTAAGTAGTTGAGTGCGAGCTTCAGGTTCTCTTAGAGTTTTGAGTCTTTGATCCATGGCCTTAGCTAGTTCCATGTTTTTTACGATCTAATGCCGTTTCAATCGGCATTACCTCGACTACAATCTTGTTGGGTGCATGTGTTGTACGAGTCTTGAGCTTTTGTTCAAACTCTTTAGACTCCTCTAGTTTAGCTAAGAATTCGGTTGAGGGTTTCCACTTAGTGGTACCTGCAGGACCGATGCGACAAACAATGGTGTGTTTCCAAGGCGTCTTCTTAATAGAATAGGATCCCTGATACAAGAACGTGTCGGTTT
The DNA here is from genome assembly GCA_001586965.3 of Sphaeroforma sirkka. Taxonomy (NCBI): domain Eukaryota; class Ichthyosporea; order Ichthyophonida; genus Sphaeroforma; species Sphaeroforma sirkka. Next base: position 5,672 of record LUCW03001850.1, on the reverse strand, counting down.
CACGGTCGACATAAATAGGTTCGTCTTGAATCATATTAATTAAATCACGTATCCATGGGTCGGAGTTACGTAAGGGACAACACAGCGTAATGGTAGATTTAGTAATATTAACATAATTTAACAACTGTGCGATAAGTTGACAAGGTGGGTTAGCCCACGCATTATGCTTTGATAAGTCAAGCTGAAATGCATCACCTTTAGGATGAGTCAACGACCTATATTCAGAAACCTGTTTGTTATGTTCTGCGGCGAACATATCAACAGTAAATGGACCCCATCGTGATTGAGCGAGGTTAAACCATTTCTTATTTAGCATCCAATCGGTTGCTAATAACTCTTTGACTGTTTTCTGGTAGTCGGGCACAAGTCGAGAGAGCATGTCAGGAAGATGGTTATGTATTCCTGGAATGTGTGTTATATTAAAAGCGAACTTGGCAATAATGTCATGCCAGCGGCTCACCAACTGTGAATCAGGGTTCATATCTTTTAAGTATGTTAAAGACTTTTGATCACAGGCGACAGTAAAGTAACTTCCATAAAGGTAGTCTTTAAACTGTCTTAGCGCAGTAACTATAGCAAGGAGCTCTTGTTTAACGGTAGGGTAATTCCGTTGACTCTTATTATAACTCTTGCTAAAGAATTGTATGTAGCGCGGTTTACCATTTATCGTTTGGTAAAGCACTCCACCCACCGCTCGATCTGAAGCGTCGGTTGCTACTTGGAATGGGACACCATCCACAGGGTACTGCATGATGGGTGCGTCCATTACATTACTTTTGACTAGTTTAAATGCATCATCACAATCTTTAGTCCAAAGCTTTCCCAGAGGTCCTTCGTGCAGCCGTAGGTGACTGAAAGGCTTTAAGTAATGAGAAAGATGCGGTACCGAATCCGAGAAGAAGTTAACAAACCCACACACAGAGTTCACATCTCTTCCAGTAATTGGTGTTGATAAATCCAACAGAAACTGTTTCCTGCCAGGATCAATTTCTACCCCTGCTGCAGATACTTTGTAGCCAAGTAAGTGTATAGTATCTTTAGCAAAAGAACACTTGTCTTCGTTAATATTAAGTTTAGCATGATTAAGTCGCTTTAAGACTTCTTTAACGAGTTTAGCATGTTCATGTGCTGTCTTTGTAAAGATAACTATATCATATAAATAGACTGATACGTTATACGACAGGTCCGCAAATAGTTCCATCATAACTTGTTGGAAGAAAGAAGGTAACATGTGTAAGCCTTCAGGTGCACCTTTAAACTGGTACTTCTTACCTTGCCAAGTAAAGGAAAAGTATTTCCTATGAGGCTCATATATCTGTAGTTGATGGAATGCAGCTTTTAAGTCTATCTTGGAAAAGATAGTCGCACCCTCCATTTTGCGTAGTATCTCGCTTATCTTAGGTAAGGGAAAACTATGTTGTACCCATTAGAGAACTTAAACATACACCAGTCAGTTATTGCAATCTTCCTGTTTTGTATAATTAAGTCCATAATTATATCGGTGAAGTGCGGAATCATATCCTTTGGTTCACCTTCCGGAGGTTTAGGTATCTTTAACATATTATCATCTGACTGATCTTTATTCGGGTCTAGCCCATTAGGCAGACCAGTGAGTGTTATACCTAAACTGAGAAGATCAGTCATACCTATAATTAAATCGTATTTCTGAGACATGTCAGTAACGATTAGGTGAGTCTTCACTTCTCTTCTATCTGACAGCATTATGTGTGCATAGTCAATGGCTTGTTCGCAAGTAGTAACTTTGCCATTTCCCAAGATTAAATCAGTTGTTTCGTTATGGACAGCCATATCTGTAGCGTAGGCTACTCGGCGTGAGATAGCAGAGACTTCAGCCCCTGGATCAAATAGTGCCATAACCTTTTCTCCATTTACGAAAACTGTTTGAAAGATACGTTCATCTCCTTTGGTATAGATTTTATTGAACATTTTCTCATAATCTTGCTCTAGTGCGCACATATGGTACTGTCAGTGCTTAACTTGGACGTCCGGTAAGTCCTTGCAATCCTCTTTATGCCAACCGTTAGTACCCTTGCAAGTAGTACATTCTTTCATATAGTGTCCAAAATCTGGCTTGCCTGGTGCACACTTAACAGGGTCGTGTCTACCATTCCACTTGCCATTACGTTTTGTGAGGTTGTAACCACACTTCTTGCAAGGCGCTCTCACCTTCTTATCACCTTTCGGTTCGGTAGAAGTAGAGCCAGTACCCCCCTCCAGTAGTGCGAGGTTTTCTTAGTACTACGCGCAGTATTAGTCTCTACTGCGTTTCGCTTAGTGGGCTGGGTGTAGCTCGTGGTACTAAGTACTCTAGTAGAGGAATTGGTATGCTTGTGTACTATCTTCTCAAAGACAGACCAAGGCATAGATCGCAAATCACCATAGGCGATGATGTCGTCATTGACTTTCTTAAAGAGGTTAGCTCCCAGAGTCTCCATCATCTGACAAATTAATAAATATTCGCCAGTATAGGTACGACCACCCATCCGAGTATTCATATGTGTCATATGAGCTAGAGCACCTCGAATAGTGGTATCGTTTGCAAAGAACTTGCGAGACTCTAGAAGTTCACGGTCACGTGCATCTTCAAAAAAAGGTGTTAAGTATATTATCACGCAACTGGTGCCAGGGTAGGGCTTTCCAGTTGGGCTCATGAGCCTTCAAGATAGTTCGCCATTCACCTGGCTCACAGAAATGAATAAAGGCATTCATCATCTGCTTATCCTTAAGGCTGGCAGACTCCTTAAGTTGGTCGAAGGCCTTCAGTGTCTCCACTGTACTCTCATTAGTAGAGAAATCGACCTCAGCCTGCGCGTTACCTAGCTGCTTTATAAAGCTTGGTTCTAAGTGTTCACGAAGCTCATGCTCAGTGCTACGGGCTGCTAGTGCCAAGATGGTGTCTATTTCCTTTCTCTTGTTATCGATTAGATAGCGAATGTTTTCCGCTTTCCTATCGTCAAGGTCAGAGTCATTCAATAGACGGTCCTCAAGGACTTGCATACCAGAGCGTAATAGCCTGAGACGAGTATGTCTGGTTCTCACTTCCTCATCCTCAGGATTAGAGCGGGAACTCTCTAACGAGGTACTGGTGTAGCGATTGCCAAAATTTTGATTACCAGGGTTAGTTGGCAAATGAGGGTCGATATTACGAGGATGGTAAGCCTCATCGAGTTCCATACGATCATATCCTCTGACAGGGTTAGGTTTGTCAAGAGAATGGTCAATGGTAGCATCAGAGCTATAGAGATTAAATTTTGAAATATTTTCTCTCTCGCCAGTGGTAACTGGCTTAGTGGTAAACATACTGGCTGGTAAACCAGTAGGTCTCGGGTTGGAAACTCGGCCCGGAATTTTTCTTCTTCTTCGGTATAGGAAGAATATCAGCCAAGTGGGACACGATAGAGGGGTCCACAACTGCTGCTGCCGCTAGCTCCTTCAAGAGCGCTTCAGTGCGGTTCAATTGGCGTCGAGATTGAGAGGATCCAACCACTCGTTGTCGAGTTATGGCGTCCTCAGCTTCGGCCCCAAGATTTGAGCTGAATGGAATGGCTTCTCCATCGATGGCAAAACCGAAATTTTCGGACAGGTCCAATACTTCCTTTTCACGCCGGATTTGTGCTGGAGTGTCCTTTAGATGTGGAGTTATAATGCCCCCGACATTCGTATCCACGAATTTTCCAGCCTTTCGACGTTTATACCCAATATTTGACGGCACGTGGTCAGGGGGCAAGCTGGGGTCCTGAGCTTCACTCCTAGGTGATACACGGACGCTGGCGAGCCTTTCCGCGGTAGTAGATACCTCTTCTTCCAAGGCTTTAGGATCCGACGAGTCATCCTCAGAATAATCCTCTGTACCAACCTCAGAATTTGCTTCCCCAACAGTATCCTCGGCAGGCTCAACTCCAGACAGGCTAGGTGTTTCCACAGGGACCTCAGGAACCTCGGCAGGCTTAGCAGGCCTAGAGCTAGCGGCTCCCTTACCTTTAGAAGTACCCTTAGCCATAGTATTTGCTGGATAGTAAATCGATGTCAGACAGTCTAGAAGCAGTACACTACTGTAACTACTAAATAACTGAAAAATATGTAAACTTCGATGGAAATTACTAGGTTTCAAACTATATTAAACTAAAATACAATTTAGTCAGTTAGGATTTAGCAGTGGTAGCTTGTGTAAGAATGATCGGGACTGCCTCTTGTTAAGAGCCTAAATATCCTCGATCACACAGGGCGTACCTCTAGCTGTTCTTTATTGAATAATTTTCACTAGAAGTACTAAATGTTCATGACCACTTGCCTAATTTGTAAATAGACATAATAACGTAAGTCACGTTAATACATTAGCTGATATAAATAAAGTTACATCTGAAGAAAAGTTAAAAAAAGAAAAAGACTTATTGGATTTTGGAGATTGGCGGGAGGACCAAAATCTATAAGTAGTAGTTCGGAGATTATAAAATTTAGTTTGTAATATCCTACATCTACTAATGTCTCAAATAGGTCCAAGTAGATGAGTCATACCAAATACTCAGGCTATTGGAGCCATCAAAGTGAATTTAGAACACTTTGGAAATATTGGAAAAAGAGCTTGTACTAAATTATTTAAAATACAAATAAAAAAAACCAATGTATTATCTCAATTGATCTTGATATTTTAGACTGACCGGAGGCCGTATTTCTACATAGCCCCCCAGTAGCTTTTAGAACTACTGAACGTACGTTAAGATACGATCTAGTTGGTAAAGCGAAACCAAAGTAAAACGGTTTCGGTCATGACTTATCGAGTAAGTATGTGCCTATATGTACGAGTTCAAGCGTACGACAGCACGTTTCCAGGGTCGCAACAACCGCGAGGGCCCGACGACCAATGGAAGTCGCGACCACACCAATAGCCGCCCCAACCTGTTGACGGGTAGACGACAAACGCAGAATTGGACTCAACGGCCCCAACCTACGGTACCAACGACTTATGCGGGGTGCCAGGCACAGGCGCCACCAGGTGGTAGGCACATCCCACGGTGTCATCATTTCAGGGCGTCGCAAGCGGTGAGCGCAGAGGGTCGGGCAATGCTACGACGACAACAACCGTCCTTTCAGGGACGTACAATCGGTACACAGACCGTCCACAACGTCAACCGCAGGACAGGGGCAGAATACATCCCAGACTAGAGACGTAGTTACAATACGTCCGACGCCTCAAGTACAGGTGAATGCGATTACACAGGACGAAGACTTGGCTCCACCATCGGAAGCTACTAGAGATTCATATCAACACGATCCTTTACGAAGACTTCGAGCACATGACGTCAACACCAAACCACACCTATGAGACGTGGGAGTCGGTAGCCGATCATGCATGAGAGGTGAGGGTGTCTGAGTCGGATAGGAGCTTCATATTTGTTACCACGATTGGAGCAGTGATGGCAATACAAGACCCATTGCTGACGTCAGACAACCGAGTCTATATTCAAGTACAAATCAACGGACGTACGTTCAAAGCCTTGATAGACACGGAGCAAATAGAAGTTGTATCTCACAGACATCCGCAGACCTCCTTGGCCGACCAATAACTCCGGCACCACCTGGGTCATTTATATATTTAGCTGACAAGGCGGTGCGAACTCCTCGACTGGGGACGACGGAAGTGGTACCTATAA
>LUCW03001849.1:0-23149 GCA_001586965.3 Sphaeroforma sirkka | reverse complement strand
TATATATATATATATATATATATATATATATATATATATATTATACATATATTTGTGTGTGTGTGCGTGTGTGTGTGCACAACGAACATGTAGTATAAGATATATATATATATATATATATATATAACAATAGTACTCAAACATGCATATATAAGTTTTGTACGTATACATTAACTTGTAGTCATTAGATGCATAACTTGATCTTTTAAATTTGTATATGAGTTCAGCTTCTGAGATAAAATACCTCTCAGGTCTTGGAATACTGAGGAGTCAGTCTATGTTTGTTCATTTAAGACTGACATCCCCAGAATATCATTACACTGCGTAGTTGAAGATTGCTGTCACAAGATTTTCCTGACGTTTGCTGTCCAGAAGGATGAAAGTTGGTGACTGGCGGAAAACATATTAATCGATTGGTGTATGAGTGAAAGAATTTATTAAAGGAAGTACTTCAATTAAATTAAATAGGTGCTGGGTGTTTAGCTATTGTTTATAATGCATTTATTTGTCTGTATGAAACACTTTCCCCTCCCCCCCCCTCTCTCTCTCGGTTGGCTTAGAAGTTCTCACTCTTAATAACGCCCAGGAACATCCGAAAGTTCGTACTTAAAATACCAGCATTGGCTTTTAAATCAGAGATAAATGGTTAATAATTATTGCCTCCCCAATGAATTGACAAAGCATTGATGTCAAGTTCAGTTTGATTCTCAAACCATTTACTCAACTGGCTTCTTCCCGCAAACCCGGATCCCTCAAGCCTGAAAGAACATTTTCAGCTTGTTCCATCTGTTCTTATCGAAAGTGATCCTTCATAGCCAAATCCACAAAGTAATCGTCTACCACACCCTTACCCCCTCACCTCACTTCGCCGCATTAACAATCGTATCAACATATGCCAAGACTGGATTCATGGCGTATAACCAGAGTCAAGTCCATCTTCATTGATCGCATTGCTGCCACTCAGTTCATCAAGTTCCGCAACACGAGCTGCCCTCTTCACCAGTAAATTATGGAGCCAGATCAAACAATCTTCCTTCTACGCACCCTAATACTGGCCTCATGCTTCGGATCCTAACCTCACCTTAAGCTGATCCACATGCACTGACTTAACCTTCCCTTTAATTCTGACCTTGTGTACATCCCTTGTAAAGTGTTCCCTCATAACAATCGTACCTCGCACTACCATAAGTTTTCACCAACTTATCATCCTTCGGCCTACCAGTATACCAAACCAACTGCCCTGGCTGTCAATCTGGTTGCCTCCTTTCTATTCTTGTTTGCCGCCTTTGCCTGCATTATCCTTCATACTTCATCTCTAATGGCTATCGATCTGTCTCGCTGACAGCAGCTTCACTCAGAAGCTGTGAGACCTAACACCTCTAGCAACTTGGACCTGAAGATTACTCTATCAGCCTGCCCCGTATAATGCCAGCCCGTAACATGATAGTAAGGGCTGATATTCGTCGGCCGAATTCACTGTCGCATTATGCGCCCAACATAACTGAATATATATATGCTGGCCATAAAGTTTCTTTTCCAACCGGTAAACTCTTAGCAAGCCAATCCACAATCGTACGCAAGACCCTCTTTGCCCTGCAATTGCACTGATGCTCTGTTTTATGACACGTAATGGCACTCCGCACCTCTCTCGACATCCAGAAACTTTTCACATCTACTGAAATGAACGGACCGCCCTCATCCATCACACCTTCTTAGGCGTACCCCAAGGCAAAACTTGTTGAACAAACTCTAATACCCCTTCAGTATTCTTCTCTTCCGGTGTGTATGGCCAACACCACATCATCCTCGAAAATGATCTATAGCCACCACTATTCCCTCAAAACGGTGAAACTGTCCTTAGCAAGGTCAAATAATCCATGCCTATACACACTGCAACCCCTTTCGGCCCTCTCAGGCTGCATTAATAACCCTGTATTCCCACGAGGCCTTCAACTTGTTGACACGCAACACAACTCTTTAACACCTTTACAATCTGCGAGCGCAACACTTCCTCTCCATATTTGACCCTCAGGAACTGCCATGTCCTATCTATCCCAGCATGCGCTAAAGTCTGATGTACCAACGTAAGAACGTAATCTTGCAAAGGCTGAACAAGTTCTGACCATACCACTCAGACCAATACACTTGAGCTGTTCACTAGCCGTCACATCCGGGTCCCACATCTTAGTAATAAAGCGAAAACCAAAGTAAAACGGTTTCGGTCATGACTTATCGAGTAAGTATGTGCCTATATGTACGAGTTCAAGACTCATGTTGTACTCTATGTCGTTTAGTATTTGGTCCAGTAACCATTTCCGATTTAGGCGCCTTACGTTTATTATTTGGTAAGGTAATAGCCAAAGGCTGTTCTTCATTAGTAAGTAAGTTTGAACAATTTTCTGCACTGTTGGTAAGCAGATCAAAAAGTTTAGTCACGTAGGAAGTAGGTGGCAAATAGGGAATTTCAGATCCGTCAGGGTTTGTAGTCACCTGAGGAAACCCTTTTCGTTTATCTCGTGTGTTCTTATGTAAACGCTTATTCCATTTCTTATTAAAGATACGAAGAAAGTCGCGAGATTCACGATATGCATCGGAGGTTAGCCAAGCTACTGTCCCATCCATGAAACGGGTCTTGTAGTAAGTGTAACCGTCTTCGGATGTTTTGTCAATTATATCTTTGACTTGTGACTCCATAACTGGTACATCAGAATCAAATGAGCGAGCGAATGAGAGTTCGGAGGTAGGGATACGGTGAGTGCCTAGATTGGTTGCGCTAGTACCATCAATGTTATTCACTTCGTAAGTATCACTCTTCTCATCATGGTAGGAAATAACAAAAGGTCCCATCGTCTTAGAAGAGAGTTCGGTAACGTTGGCGTTTCGATTTATAATGTTAACGTAATCGCCGACTTTGAACTGAACAATGTTCTTAGTGTTATTCCATCGGTCATACGCTTTAAGTAGGACGCGATTCTTGTGCTCGAGTAAACAGGGGTAAACAACGTTCTGCATATGCTCGATCTTTGTAGCCACGGGTAGCGTGTTTCTCGCGCAGTTTTATCAAACGTTGCTTGTAATTCACTATAGCGGCCAAAGAAATAGTGAAACGGGAGTGTTCCAGTTTGAGGATTCATGCAGTTATTCATTTGAGTCTGAACCCATTTCAAATGATAAGGCCACATATCCTCAACGTCGTCTAGTGCGGTACGCAAGAGTTTCTTAAGTTCTCTATGACGTGTCTCATTTGCACCCCTGCGTTTGAGGTTTGTAAGGAACACCACGCCTATGGGTCATGCCTGATACGAGTATAAGTGCCTCCATTACGTCGGTACAAAACTCACTACCGTTATCAGAACATAGTACTCGGGGAAACCGAAGTCATTGAAGACGTGATAGCATAATTCCTGCCACTGTTTGTGGACGTTTGTTCGGTATTGCATAAAGCAAGTTATAGCCCGAAGCCACACATAAGAAATGACAGATATATACATCGCCAGTATGCTTGGATCGCGGGAGTTTAACCAAATCGACTATGACTCGGCGCATCGGTTGGTCTTCTGTCACACTTTTTAGGGGTGCCCAACCGTATCGCTTGATCTGGTTCTTTTCACAATCAGTACAGCGTCGGTATACTTCACGTATGGTTTCTTTCAGCGCCGGGTGATCAAGCCCCTGCACGAATAGCCATTTTATAAGTATGCTCATATGCTCGATGCGTTAAATTATGTATAATTTTAACTCTACTTTCGAGCTCCTCTAAGTCAGTCAGATTCTGTGTAACGCTGGCTGGATGAACCATAGTCCTGTTGAAAAGGGCAACCTCAGTATCAGGAGGGGTAGACTCCTGAGATACATAATTGACAACATTGGATTGTTGAAGTATCTTCTTCAGTTGTTTCGCAACTCCTGGCTGTTCTTTAAGCAGCGCTTTAAGTAGTTGAGTGCGAGCTTCAGGTTCTCTTAGAGTTTTGAGTCTTTGATCCATGGCCTTAGCTAGTTCCATGTTTTTTTACGATCTAATGCCGTTTCAATCGGCATTACCTCGACTGCAATCTTGTTGGGTGCATGTGTTGTACGAGTCTTGAGCTTTTGTTCAAACTCTTTAGACTCCTCTAGTTTAGCTAAGAATTCGGTTGAGGGTTTCCACTTAGTGGTACCTGCAGGACCGATGCGACAAACAATGGTGTGTTTCCAGGCGTCTTCTTAATAGAATAGGATCCTGATACAAGAACGTGTCGGTTTCACGGTCGACATAAATAGGTTCGTCTTGAATCATATTAATTAAATCACGTATCCATGGGTCGGAGTTACGTAAGGGACAACACAGCGTAATGGTAGATTTAGTAATATTAACATAATTTAACAACTGTGCGATAAGTTGACAAGGTGGGTTAGCCCACGCATTATGCTTTGATAAGTCAAGCTGAAATGCATCACCTTTAGGATGAGTCAACGACCTATATTCAGAAACCTGTTTGTTATGTTCTGCGGCGAACATATCAACAGTAAATGGACCCCATCGTGATTGAGCGAGGTTAAACCATTTCTTATTTAGCATCCAATCGGTTGCTAATAACTCCTTGACTGTTTTCTGGTAGTCGGGCACAAGTCGAGAGAGCATGTCAGGAAGATGGTTATGTATTCCTGGAATGTGTTATATTAAAAGCGAACTTGGCAATAATGTCATGCCAGCGGCTCACCAACTGTGAATCAGGGTTCATATCTTTTAAGTATGCTAAAGACTTTTGATCACAGGCGACAGTAAAGTAACTTCCATAAAGGTAGTCTTTAAACTGTCTTAGCGCAGTAACTATAGCAAGGAGCTCTTGTTTAACGGTAGGGTAATTCCGTTGACTCTTATTATAACTCTTGCTAAAGAATTGTATGTAGCGCGGTTTACCATTTATCGTTTGGTAAAAGCACTCCACCTACCGCTCGATCTGAAGCGTCGGTTGCTACTTGGAATGGGACACCATCCACAGGGTACTGCATGATGGGTGCGTCCATTACTTTACTTTTGACTAGTTTAAATGCATCATCACATTCTTTTAGTCCAAAGCTTTCCCAAAAGGTCCTTTGTGCAGCCGTAGGTGACTGAAAGGCTTTAAGTAATGAGAAAGATGCGGTACCAGAATCCGAGAAGAAGTTAACAAACCCACACACAGAGTTCACATCTCTTCCAGTAATTGGTGTTGATAAATCCAACAGAAACTGTTTCTTGCCAGGATCAATTTCTACCCCTGCTGCAGATACTTTGTAGCCAAGTAAGTGTATAGTATCTTTAGCAAAAGAACACTTGTCTTCGTTAATCTTAAGTTTAGCATGATTAAGTCGCTTTAAGACTTCTTTAACGAGTTTAGCATGTTCATGTGCTGTCTTTGTAAAGATAACTATATCATCTAAATAGACTGATACGTTATACGACAGGTCCGCAAATAGTTCCATCATAACTTGTTGGAAGAAAGAAGGTAACATGTGTAAGCCTTCAGGTGCACCTTTAAACTGGTACTTCTTACCTTGCCAAGTAAAGGAAAAGTATTTCCTATGAGGCTCATATATCTGTAGTTGATGGAATGCAGCTTTTAAGTCTATCTTGGAAAAGATAGTCGCACCCTCCATTTTGCGTAGTATCTCGCTTATCTTAGGTAAGGGAAAACTATGTTGCGGGATTAGTTTGTTGATTGGCGACAGGTCTAGTACTACTCTTGTTTTACTAAACGTTCCATCAGATTTATATTGATCGACCGCTAAGAGAGCTAAGTTAACTGGGGTTGCATCATAATTGATTTCAATTAGACCCTGTTTTAACCAATCTTCGATTTGGGTTTTGACAACGTCTTTGTGTCTCCAACTCACGTAGTTATGTGAAGGAGAGAACTTAAACATACACCAGTCAGTTATTGCAATCTTCCTGTTTTGTATAATTAAGTCCATAATTATATCGGTAAAGTGCGGAATCATATCCTTTGCTTCACCTTCCGGAGGTTTAGGTATCTTTAACATATTATCATCTGACTGATCTTTATTCGGGTCTAGCCCATTAGGCAGACCAGTGAGTGTTATACCTAAACTGAGAAGATCAGTCATACCTATAATTAAATCGTATTTCTGAGACATGTCAGTAACGATTAGGTGAGTCTTCACTTCTCTTCTATCTGACAGCATTATGTGTGCATAGTCAATGGCTTGTTCGCAAGTAGTAACTTTGCCATTTCCCAAGATTAAATCAGTTGTTTCGTTATGGACAGCCATATCTGTAGCGTAGGCTACTCGGCGTGAGATAGCAGAGACTTCAGCCCTGGATCAAATAGTGCCATAACTTTTTTTTCTCCATTTACGAAAACTGTTTGAAAGATACGTTCATCTCCTTTGGTATAGATTTTATTGAACATTTTCTCATAATCTTGCTCTAGTGCGCACATATGGTACTGTCAGTGCTTAACTTGGACGTCTGGTAAGTCCTTGCAATCCTCTTTGTGCCAACCGTTAGTACCCTTGCAAGTAGCACACTCTTTCATATAGTGTCCAAAATCTGGCTTGCCTGGTGCACACTTAACAGGGTCGTGTCTACCATTCCACTTGCCATTACGTTTTGTGAGGTTGTAACCACACTTCTTGCAAGGCGCTCTCACCTTCTTATCACCTTTCGGTTCGGTAGAAGTAGAGCCAGTACCACCTCCAGTAGTAGTGCGAGGTTTCTTAGTACTACGCGCAGTATTAGTCTCTACTGCGTTTCGCTTAGTGGGCTGGGTGTAGCTCGTGGTACTAAGTACTCTAGTAGAGGAATTGGTATGCTTGTGTACTATCTTCTCAAAGACAGACCAAGGCATAGATCGCAAATCACCATAGGCGATGATGTCATCATTGACTTTCTTAAAGAGGTTAGCTCCCAGAGTCTCCATCATCTGACAAATTAATGAATATTCGCCAGTATAGGTACGACCACCCATCCGAGTATTCATATGTGTCATATGAGCTAGAGCACCTCGAATAGTGGTATCGTTCGCAAAGAACTTGCGAGACTCTAGAAGTTCACGGTCACGTGTATCTTCAAAAAAAGGTGTTAAGTATATTATCACGCAACTGGTGCCAGGGTAGGGCTTTCCAGTTGGGCTCATGAGCTTTTCAAGATAGTTCGCCATTCACCTGGCTCACAGAAATGAATAAAGGCATTCATCATCTGCTTATCCCTAAGGCTGGCAGACTCCTTAAGTTGGTCGAAGGCCTTCAGTGTCTCCACTGTACTCTCATTAGTAGAGAAATCGACCTCAGCCTGCGCGTTACCTAGCTGCTTTATAAAGCTTGGTTCTAAGTGTTCACGAGGCTCATGCTCAGTGCTACGGGCTGCTAGTGCCAAGATGGTGTCTATTTCCTTTCTCTTGTTATCGATTAGATAGCGAATGTTATCCGCTTTCCTCATCGTCAAGGTCAGAGTCATTCAATAGACGGTCCTCAAGGACTTGCATACCAGAGCGTAATAGCCTGAGACGAGTATGTCTGGTTCTCACTTCCTCATCCTCAGGATTAGAGCGGGAACTCTCTAACGAGGTACTGGTGTAGCGATTGCCAAAATCGTGATTACCAGGGTTAGTTGGCAAATGAGGGTCGATATTACGAGGATGGTAAGCCTCATCGAGTTCCATACGATCATATCCTCTGACAGGGTTAGGTTTGTCAAGAGGATGGTCGATGGTAGCATCAGAGCTATAGAGATTAAATTTTGAAATATTATCTCTCTCGCCAGTGGTAACTGACTTAGTGGTAAACATACTGGCTGGTAAACCAGTAGGTCTCGGGTTCGAAACCCGGCCCGAATTTTTCTTCTTCTTCTTCGGTATAGGAAGAATATCAGCCAAGTGGGACACGATAGAGGGGTCCACAACTGCTGCTGCCGCTAGCTCCTTCAAGAGCGCTTCAGTGCGGTTCAATTGGCGTCGAGATTGAGAGGATCCAACCACTCGTTGTCGAGTTATGGCGTCCTCAGCTTCGGCCCCAAGATTTGAGCTGAATGGAATGGCTTCTCCATCGATGGCGAAACCGAAATTTTCGGACAGGTCCAATACTTCCTTTTCACTCCGGATTTGTGCTGGAGTGTCCTTTAGATGTGGAGTTATAATGCCCCCCGACATTCGTATCCACGAATTTTCCAGCCTTTCGACGTTTATCCCCAATATTTGACGGCACGTGGTCAGGGGGGCAAGCTGGGGTCCTGAGCTTCACTCCTAGGTGATACACGGACGCTGGCGAGCCTTTCCGCGGTAGTAGATACCTCTTCTTCCAAGGCTTTAGGATCCGACGAGTCATCCTCAGAATAATCCTCTGTACCAACCTCAGAATTCGCTTCCCCAACAGTATCCTCGGCAGGCTCAACTCCAGACAGGCTAGGTGTTTCCACAGGGACCTCAGGAACCTCGGCAGGCTTAGCAGGCTTAGAGCTAGCGGCTCCCTTGCCTTTAGAAGTACCCTTAGCCATAGTATTTGCTGGATAGTAAATCGATGTCAGACAGTCTAGAAGCAGTACACTACTGTAACTACTAAATAACTGAAAAATATGTAAACTTCGATGGAAATTACTAGGTTTCAAACTATATTAAACTAAAATACAATTTAGTCAGTTAGTATTTAGCAGTGGTAGCTTGTGTAAGAATGATCGGGACTGCCTCTTGTTAAGAGCCTAAATATCCTCGATCACACAGGGCGTACCTCTAGCTGTTCTTTATTGAATAATTTTCACTAGAAGTACTAAGTGTTCATGACCACTTGCCTAATTTGTAAATAGACATAATAACGTAAGTCACGTCAATACATTAGCTGTGATATAAATAAAGTTCCATCTGAAGAAAAGTTAAAAAAAGAAAAGACTTATTGGATTTTGGAGATTGGCGGGAGGACCAAAATCTATAAGTAGTAGTTCGGAGATTATAAAATTTAGTTTATAATATCCTACATCTACTAATGTCTCAAATAGGTCCAAGTAGATGAGTCATACCAAATACTCAGGCTATTGGAGCCATCAAAGTGAATTTAGAACACTTTGGAAATATTGGAAAAAGAGCTTGTACTAAATTATTTAAAATACAAATAAAAACCAATGTATTATCTCAATTGATCTTGATATTTTAGACTGACCGGAGGCCGTATTTCTACATGTCAAGGTCACAGTTGACTTAGTCGCTGCATAAATATGGAGTTTGTTCAACATACCATCTGTAAAGATATGAGCTAAGTGGACTACGATATCCGTTCGTTGAACTACATTATGCGCAACCGCCTCTCCTAACATTATATATATATATATATATATATATATATACATATATCTACATATATACATACATGCTTCGATAATATATACATGCATACATACGTACATAAAAACATACATGCATACAT
Source organism: Sphaeroforma sirkka (assembly GCA_001586965.3). NCBI lineage: Eukaryota > Ichthyosporea > Ichthyophonida > Sphaeroforma > Sphaeroforma sirkka. The sequence goes on along the minus strand of LUCW03001849.1, from coordinate 13,756 downwards.
ACATACATATATACATACATACATATATACATACATACTTACATAATATATACCAAAATATGTTTATGTATATATATCAAAATACATATGTACATCAAAATATACATATATACATGCATGCATGTATGTTTACATACATACACATGTAAATACATACGTGCAATTATGGATACATATATACATACATACATACATAATACATATATACATAAATACATACATACATACATGGTTACATAAATACATACATGCATACATAAGGGTTTTGCGGTTTTTAGGATTTAGGGTTTAGGTATCTTTATTTGTTTACACGCTATTGCTATATACAATGCCTGATGTCCGGGGTGGACTTGTGGCTACCGGCAGGTGTTGGCAGTTCCCGTGACCCTGCTTTTCAGGGGAGGGCGAACTGGACTGTCTAGGGGCTGAGTCTTTTGCGGTCTGTGGTTGTTGTACTTGTTGAGTTGGTTTCTTTGGCTGTAGTTGTCTTAGTGGTGTGGACGTTTGACAACCGTAACTGGATTGACACAGAGTCTGTGAGTAAGCTGTAACAGATATGCATATCGTTTCATTGAATATGAGGTATGATACAGTGGCTCACCAGTGTATCATACTCACTACCGCATCACCGGGTCGCGATGTGCGACTGTGCCTGCCGGTAGGCATTCAGGGAGGGTGTGGGCGGGACGGGGGGCATTTCATCGCGCTGTGTTCGTTGATATATGTGCTATTCAACTTCAGGTCAATACATATTTGTCGCAGGCATATTCGCCAGCGTCTGATCAAGTCAGGCGGAGTCACGCTACCACATATGTAGGATAGTGTAATGTCTATTGGGATATCATTGTCTAAGTCCTGGTCAATGTCAAACAGGGGGTGTATGTGGTGGTTCGGGAGTGTGCGTGTCCAGTGCTGGGGCGCCGCTATATAGGCGCTAGCCTCTGGATGTAGTGTGTTGAAGTCCATTTGCGGGTTATCTAGCCACAGTGTTATGTGGGCTTGTTCGAAACGACGTCTGCGTTCTAACGAAGGCCAAGTATAATCGTTCTGTGGGTGTTCTGAGTCTACGAGGAGAGTGTGTACTATTGTGGTCATGAACCGTGACACTGGGAACACACAGTTCAGTAGTACTTGGGGTGGTGTGAGTCCTTTGTGCAAGTATACCAACTGGTCGTGTAGTGTGAGTATGTCTGTGTAGCGCTTACGGGTGCAAAGGGCGTCAAGTAAGTTGCTATCAACTACAATCTCTTTCTGTGGTGAGATGAGTTTGGACATGTAGGGGAGCACGAGGGGACACTTGAAGTGTGATGTGGTGAAAGGTGTTTTGCTGCAGCCAATGCATGTGAGACCTGCCGGGGTCTTTTCTAGCGTGAACATATACCTGTTCGTGACGTACAGGGCGACTATCGTTGGTACTCTGAATAAGAGACTGCTGAAGCTGTGATGTTCGAGTGGCGTGTCGAGTCGGTACCGCTCTTCCTCGCCTGGATAGATGAGTCCAAATCGGAGTTCGCGAGCCGCTTGTCGGTGTAGTGCGCTTTCCTTTTTGTTTGGTTTTCTGTTTGTGTATGCTTGTTTCAGTTTCCTGTATGTTATGAACGGAGGGTAGTGAAGTATGTTCTCGCGAGCGAGCATAGTGAGTCTCATAGGGGTGAATATGGTTGCTTGTTTGCCCACATATTCCTGTAGAGGATTTCTGTGTGACATACGAGTTATATGATTTATAAGACTCACGCACTGCCAAGTGCATAATGCCCGTGCGTTGAGGAGTCCACAGAACTGAATTTGTTTCAGCATAGTTGGTGTGGCTTTTGTTGGGGTCTTTTTGTGTGCGGCAGTGGAAAGAATATATCCAGAGGCTTTATGGATTACGGTATCGAGCTTGTCGAGTTGTGTATTGATTTGTGATGTGAGTGAGTAGTGTGATAGTGGGATGAAAGCAAGACCGTAAGTGATTTTCGAGAGTATAAATACTCGGAAGATCATGAGCTTGTTGTGTGGGTGTAGGTGGGTCCCAGCTCAGAAGCCAAGGGAGTCGCTGTGGCTTATGGATTCATGCAGAGTATTTATGCGTGTTTCCAACATTTGTACGATGTCTATTCCTTTGGGTCCCATAGGGAATCCCAAGTATCTAGCAGTGGGGTGGGCGTCGATACTATTCAGTCCGAGCATGAACTTGTGTGCTAGTTTAAGATTTTGCGGTGCTACATATATCGATTTCTTTGAGTGGAATTCAACACCGGAGCGTTTGCCTTATACATAAGCATGGTTAAGGCCTAGTTGCAACTTGCTGTGATCGCGGTTGTATAATGCTAGGTCGTCGACCCAGCCAAGAAGCCTCGGGGTTGACTTTAGCAAGGCTATCAAGTAGCGGGTCAATGTATATGTTGAAGAGTGTGGGGGTGATTGGATCTCCCTGAGTTAGACCATGAGCACGTGTGAATGTAGGCCCGAGGACTTGTTGATATGTAATACGAGAGACTACATTATGGTACATGTTTTGGAAGAGGGTGATAATGGGGTGGGTACCCGTCGATTGTGTAGAAGGCGCCAGAGGCGGTCAAGTTTGACTGAGTCATATGCTTTCTTAATGTCCAGGAATACCTGGTGGGTGTGTTGGGCTGTGGGGCTTGATTGATTGATGTATTCGTGTAGCGTGAGGGCGTGTGTGAAGCAAGAGTAGCCTGATTTGAACCCGCCTTGTCTGCTATGTGCTTTAAAGGCAGACAGCTGATTCATGTAACTCAGCAGTACTATTTGAAAGATACGACGCAGTATCTGTGTGAGCGTTATAGGTCGAAAGAATTCTGGACCTGAGGGTACCTCAGTTTTGGGAATGGGCACGATAAGCGTGCACAGCCAGGCTGACGGCACGTTACCCGTATGTAGTATCTTGTTGAACAGGTAATTGAGAACTTTAAGAATTGGTAGGTGCGATGCCTGTTTAGGCCGAAAAGTGCTGAAATATGCAAATTTATAGATTTCAAGCCATAGACTCCTTAAAATAGAAAACCCCTTGTTTTATTTTAGGAGGCTATGTTCATTGTTCAAGCACCTATTTTTTCTTGTTAAAATAAATATATATACTGAATATGAACACTAGATTTCGCCTACGGCCATATCCAGCAAAAAAATACCCGGTCCCGTCCGATCCCGGAAGTCAAACTGCTGCGAGCGTGGTCAGTACTGCGGTGGGGGACCACGCGGGAATACTACGTGCCGTAGGCAAATTTTGTTTTGTTTTTATATTTTTGTATTCAAAATATATGTATTTGTTATCTGTAGCAACCCAGCATGTATTACCTGAACTTAGTTTGTTTTATATATAACTATACATTGACATACATTGTTGTACAATAAACAGCAGGGTCCACCATAGGTTTTCGATCGGGATGAGCCTCAATGACTTACATTGGAACAAATCGGACAGTTGCATACAATCACACGACATTTGATCGTATCACACTAAGAAATCCCCGAAGAAAGCAGATACAAAAGTATAAAAAAGATCAGAAATGAAGTATAGAATGCATCAAAATTATTGGTTATCACACGGCACATGATTGTCCATATTAAAATCATTCGATTCAGCGACAATTTGCAACATTCGAGTGGTTTGCATAATGATGGCAAGTGAACACATTTGTTCATATCGCAGTCATTCAGTGACAACCCGTGGTCATGTTGTTATAGATATTTTAACAAACCTTGGCATTCAAGTATTTTTTCTTAGTCCTGTAAATTAAACTTAAGTGTCCATAGTCCTCGGACATCCCTGAAATGAAACCTTGAACCCACACACACACACACACATATATATATATATATATATATAAGCAAAAAGAAGTAACGGGGTTCGATCATATAATGGCATCAATGCTCATATTATATTCTCATAGACAAAGTATACTTAGACTTTATAAGTTACTCGGTTACTCTATTACGTTTGGGTTTAGGTCCTTGAGGTCCCCGATGGTAGACAGGACGTTTCTTCGTGCCTTTAGGGAGTACGTACATTCCATGTTGTTGTTTGTAACATAGGACGTTTGTTTGTGTAGGTAAGATAGCCTCCGCGTCTACCTTGTTCTTGTGTAGAACTTTGCCAAACTTCCCATTGGTTCCGTTTGCTGACTTCACGGATGACCTTCCGGGGAATCAGCCGGTCACCAATGAAGCTTGGGCACACCGGCTGGATCGTATGCACGACACTATCTTGCCGACGCTTTACAAGGTCACGCAGAAATACGCAGACACACTATCCAGGTAGTTTGACCGCCTCCATGCTTACGATTTTATCGCCTTTCAACCAGGAGATGTGGTAATGGTACGGTCCGAAGGTCACACAACCAAAGCAATGCGACCAATGTTTGGACCATACGTTGTCAGAGCCAGACAGGGACAAGGATATGAACTGACACATAAGAATGGTTCACTTCCAGATACTTTCAAAGGTAAACCAGTTAAAGTGGAACTTTTGCGATTAGTCCATAGAACCACCGAAAAGTCTTTAGAAGATCATATGTGACAGGGATAGTTCCTCGTCCCGTTACATCATTCGACATAGACAGAATGATTCCACAGGGAATACAGAATACTTGGTTCGCTGGCGGGAAGGTGATCCAACTTGGGAGTCAGCCGAAGCTTTTGACGATCCGAATGATATCGCTGCATACCACAAAGCCGAGTAAACTCGACAGAAGAAGAAAGCGGCACAACAACAATAATTCTAACGTTACGTTGATGAATACTAGATGTCTATCATCTATTTCACCACGATGTAGAGGCGAACGACGATTCCACACCTCGAGCTTATAGGCGAGTAGCTTATGGGGGGGGGGGGGGTGAAAACATACCAGCGGATACCCTAGCTTTTTGGTGGGGGAAAATATACCAGCACAGCCGGGATGGTTCAAAAGACCAGTTTCCAAGGTACGAACTTACTCAGCAGAAGGATTTTCACTAGCTTTATATATATATATATATTGTTTAATTTACACTACTAGTTCTATATGTTTAATTTTCAATAGTTTAAGAGGTCATTTATTTTTGAAGCTCTTTAATCACTGGTGACGCTTGAGCTTGAGGGGAGTGTAGTAAAAGTCCCCTTAAACCACTATTAGTGTGGAGTTAGAATTAGTTTACTATTAATTCACACGAGATGAATTATTTGTAGACCACGTAGACAATCAAATATTTGAATAAATACACCGCACCGAGCCTCAGGGAGACTCAGTAGGTTTTAGTATCGTATTTTGATGTGTTTACTACATTTTGTATGCTTTGGTTCTGCATAACCAAGTCGCTGTGAAAGCAACGGGTCCAGTTTGAACCCATTGGGAGGACCCACCCGTGCTACTACGGTATGACCCCATGGTGTCTTCCCACATGCGTACTTAGCGTACTTGAGGAACGTGTGTGGTGTCCGTGGTACCAGCACCGGTTCTGTCTGCAATAACTGCTTGAACAGGTAGAACCATGGTGCTCTTGGTACCCATGGTAGGCATACTGTGGCCCGTGCGCCGTCGGCTCGTATCTTGCGTAACATCCTGTGTATCTGTTCCCAAGGCGGGTTCATCCATCCATCGACTATCGACCAGTCGTGGGCAAACGCTCCTTCCCCATCATCCTTCGTCCAGAACCGAGGAAGCTGAGCGTTAGTTGGGTCCACAAATACATCTATGTCATTCGGTCCGAAGTGTTGTTGCGCTTGTTCAAAGTATCTAGGGGATAATTGCCAGCAGGCTGTATACATTATTTCGAGTTCGTCCTGCTCCGTTGTCCCCTCGTGTACTCTACTTAACATGTCCGGGTGCACATTTGTCTCTCCTGGTATATGTGATATGGTGAAGTTGAATGGCGCGATGATATGATGCCATCTCTGAAGCATCGGATTAAGCTTGAGCTGTGTGTTCATATACACAAAGGCCTTGTGGTCCGTGAAGACGGCAAACCTTGCCCATCCAAGTATTCCCTGAAATGTGCCAGTCCATATACCAATGCCAGTAACTCTTTCATAGGTGTGGCGTAGTTCTGTTGCGCATGGTTCAGGGTCTTACTAAAGAACATTAGGTAATGTTTCTTACCGTCGACCCATTGGAATAGAGCTCCCCCCAAACCGTAATCGCTAGCGTCGGTTTCCAAATTCAAAGGAATGCCGTCGACCGGAAAGTGTAACGCCACAGCATTCACCACTGCGTCCTTTATTGCCTGCCACGCCTGTGCATGTCTCTCCTCCCAACGATCACCTATCAACTCCTTTGGTTTGAGTTTGCAAAATTCGCGCAAGGGTGCAACCGTGTTCGCGAAATTAGGCAGATGTTCGTGGAGGTAATTTGCTAAACCCAACCCGAGGCTATATCTTTTGTACCGTAGTGGTGTGGGCCAGTCGATCAGCTTGGCCTGCTTTTCATGGTCAATGTCAATGCCTTGTGCCGATACTTTCTTCCCTAGGATCATGACTTCGGAAATAGTGAAGTGGCACTTGGCAGGGTTAAGCTTAAAATGTGGTATGTTAAGCATTGTATCACCATCTGCACCGTCCTAACGTGTTAGTCATAATCGTCACTGGCGATAACTATGTCATCGATATAGTGGTGAACCGGTAAGCCATCAAGTATCGTACTCAAGGTACGTTGGAACTGCTGCGTGAGTACATGAAGACCGAACGGTGCTGATGTGAACGAGTACAGATAACGTTCGTGTGTAAAACTAAATAAGTATTGTGAGTCTGGATGGATGGGCAGCCTGTGGTATGCTGCCGATATGTCCAGCGTCGTGTAGTACTTCTTACTCTTGAGGCGAGATATGAGTTCGTTGACCTTGGGGATCAGGAACTGGTCACCAGAAATAAGCGCGTTAACGGCACGCATATCTAAACACACGCATACCTTCTTGACGTTGCCTTCTGCATCGAATGCCGGTACCGCAAGGAGAGGAAGATTAACAGTCGTTGGTGTCGTTCGTTTCGTAATCACCAAATCTATCAACCACTTCTTCACTTGTTCATCCACATAGGGAAGCCATCGATCGGATACGAAGTTACGTGTCGATCTCCGCATCTGCAACACTTGTTCATGGGTTACTGGGATGGATACCTCACTCCCTTCCAGACGGCAGCGCGTTGTCGGCAATTTTTGCATTGGCTTCCAAATCCTGTGCCAGCCGTTGGTGTACATCGACGGGTTCCGGTTTTCTTCGTGCCTTTAGGGAGTACGTACATTCCATGGGAATGAATGTTGTCTGTGGATTAACATCAGAACGTTTGTTTGTAACATAGGACGTTTGTTTGTAGGTAAGATAGCCTCTGCGTCTACCTTGTTCTTGTGTAGAACTTTGCCAAACTTCGCATTTCTATTAAAAGCCTTCAATACGTCTGGGCCATCGAATGCCGATGGGGGTAGATCTTATTGTGTGCAATCTGCAAACTCCGTTGTATGGTAATTCATGTCCTCATGTTTGTACTTCCCAAGAATTTTCTTGAACACATAAGACATAAGAGATGTGATAACTCTACGTGTGTGACGAAGGATGATTTCTGTCGTCGGAATTCGATGTGACCCGATATTAAGAGCACTTGAACCGTCTACTTTGTTTACTTCGTATGTTCTGCTCTTCTTATCGGCCACTGAAACCTTGAATGGTCCAATGTATTTAGCCGTATGCACAGTCGTGTCAGAGTTGCGAGCCGTGATGTTGACTATATCGCCCACCTCAAACTCGACTCTAAAACCCTAAAACATATCCTTCGAATCCTTCCATCGCTTCTGTCTCTTCTTGAGTGCGATGTCCTTATCTCTCTCAAGCAAGAAAAGACGACATCTCTGGTACGACGCATCTTCTCTAAACATAGTAAAACATGGTGTTCCTGAGAATCCTTGTTGAAAGGTACTTGTAATTCACTTTAACGGCCCCTGAAATAGTGAGCGGGTGTTGTACCAGTGACTAAATCCGGTGTCTTGTTCATTTGTGTCTGTACCCAGTTAGTTGAGTATGGCCACATGCCAGCATTGTCTAGCAAGGCTCCACGCTTGAACTCCTTCACCTTTCTGTGTCGTACCTCATTCGCACCTTGTGTCTGAGGCTTAAAAGATACGCCCATCTTGTGACATGATCCCGCAACGAGTAAGAGTGTCGTCAGGATATCTCCTGTAAACTCACTAACGTTGTAGGTACATACAATAGCTGGCCAGCCAAAATCTGCGAAACACTTATATATGCACTCAGCCACAGTGGGTGTTGATTTGTCTTTCAGAGGATATAGAATGTTACATCGTGAAGCAACTTCAAACACGTGACAGACATACTTATCTTTCGTGTGTTCGGACGTGGGTAGCTCAACCAAATCAATGATAACCCTGCGTCACAACTCGTCTTCTGATACAATCTTTAATGGGGCATATCCATAGCGCTTGATCCGGCTATCTTCGCAGTCGTTGCATTTGTGATGCACCTGAGATATATATTGCCTAAGCTTTGGGTGTATAATTGCTCTTGCAATCTTTCTCAGTCATAACCTTATCCACGTGTTTAAGCGCATAATTTTGCCTTAACCACTTCAGAATGTCGTCCTCCGATGAACTCGCTGAGTCAATGTCTGGAGGTTAGGATTCCGCTACTACATCACTGGGACTTGAAGATTCGTCTGGTCTCATCTCGCCTGAAAGATCGGCCGTGTGAATTCTACTAATGTACTCCTTGTCCATGGGTTGAGTAGCATGGTGGTATACATCTGGAAAATCGTCCCTGTCAGAACGTATCTCCTTGTAGAATGCTTTCGCTAGTGACTTGTTCCTCTTTGTTACTGTAGGATTAGATTGTACCTCGGTAACGCATACTGCAGTTTCGTGTGTCGTCTCAGCCTCTCGTTGAAACTTAGGTGTCAAGAATGGAATCTTGGATTCTTCAACCTTACGCTTGAAGGTCTCGCTAAAACCCTAAACTCTAAACCCTTGAAGGTCTCGAACTGTGTTCATTTGGATGTTCCAACTGGACCTATTCGACATATGATTGTATATCGCCAAGGCATCTTCTGACCTGCACGGGTACCCTGGTAGAGAAAGTATCTACCTCTCTATCCACATATATGGGCTCACATTGTATCATCGATATCAACTGTGGGAGCTATTTATCTGAATGTCTTACGGGACAACACAACGTGATGGTAGCATCTTGTATATGTACATAATTAGCAACTGTGATATCAACAACCACGGTGGATTCGCCCATGCGTTCTCATCTGTTAAGTCGATTTGAAACTCATCACCTTCTGGATGTTTCAGAGTCCGGTATCGCAGCAGCTGCGCATTATGATGTGCTGCAAACATGTCAAGGGTATTAGGGTTTTATAAAACCCTAAAAACCCCCTGTTGTCGCAATCTTAAACCATCTAGAATTGGCCATCCAATCCGTAGCTAGTAACTCTCGGCCCATTTTGTTGAAGTACGGTACAAAGCGTGACAGCATATCCGATAAGTGAGTATGCATCCCCGGTATGTGTGATGCTAAATGGAAAATTTGCATTCGTATCGTGCCATCGACTGACCAATTGTGAGTTGGGGTTCTAAAATCCCCAGTCCTTAAAATGAGTGAGTGCAGTCACAATAGCCAACAGCTCTTGTTGCACCGTCGGGTAGTTGATTTGTGACGAGTCCATAGCCCTGCTAAAGAACTGCACGTATCTCGGTTTCCCGTCAATCATTTGATACAGAACGCCTCCTAACGCCATGACGGATGCGTCTGTAGCCACCATGAATGGTACTCCATGTTTCGGTGGCTGGACTACTGGAGCCCGCTGAACCACTGTTTTGAGCTGCTAAAAGGCATCATCACATTCTTCAACCCACAACGCTGCCAATCTAGCCTTGTGACATCGTGAATGTTCGAAAGGCATAAGTGTAAACTTCGATGGAAATTACTAGGTTTCAAACTATATTAAACTAAAATACAATTTAGTCAGTTAGGATTTAGCAGTGGTAGCTTGTGTAAGAATGATCGACTGCCTCTAGTTAAGAGCCTAAATATCCTCGATCACACAGGGCGTACCTCTAGCTGTTCTTTATTGAATAATTTTCACTAGAAGTACTAAGTGTTCATGACCACTTGCCTAATTTGTAAATAGACATAATAACGTAAGTCACGTTAATACATTAGCTGATATAAATAAAGTTCCATCTGAAGAAAAGTTAAAAAAAAAAAAAAAGACTTATTGGATTTTGGAGATTGGCGGGAGGACCAAAATCTATAAGTAGTAGTTCGGAGATTATAAAATTTAGTTTATAATATCCTACATCTACTAATGTCTCAAATAGGTCCAAGTAGATGAGTCATACCAAATACTCAGGCTATTGGAGCCATCAAAGTCAATTTAGAACACTTTGGAAATATTGGAAAAAGAGCTTGTACTAAATTATTTAAAATACAAATAAAAAACCAATGTATTATCTCAATTGATCTTGATATTTTAGACTGACCGGAGGCCGTATTTCTACATAGCCCAGTAGCTTTTAGAACTACGAACGTACGTTAAGATACGATCTAGTTGGTAAAGCGAAAACCAAAGTAAAAAACGGTTTCGGTCATGACTTATCGAGTAAGTATGTGCCTATATGTACGAGTTCAAGACTCATGTTGTACTCTATGTCGTTTAGTATTTGGTCCAGTAACCATTTCCGATGTAGGCGCCTTACGTTTATTATTTGGTAAGGTAATAGCCAAAGGCTGTTCTTCATTAGTAAGTAAGTTTGAACAATTTTCTTTCTGCACTGTTGGTAAGCAGATCAGAAAGTTTAGTCACGTAGGAAGTAGGTGGCAAATAGGGAATTTCAGATCCGTCAGGGTTTGTAGTCACCTGAGGAAACCCTTTTCGTTTATCTCGTGTGTTCTTATGTAAACGCTTATTCCATTTCTTATTAAAGATACGAAGAAAGTCGCGAGATTCACGAAATGCATCGGAGGTTAGCCAAGCTACTGTCCCATCCATGAAACGGGTCTTGTAGTAAGTGTAACCGTCTTCGGATGTTTTGTCAATTATATCTTTGACTTGTGACTCCATAACTGGTACATCAGAATCAAATGAGCGAGCGAATGAGAGTTCGGAGGTAGGGATACGGTGAGTGCCTAGATTAGTTGCGCTAGTACCATCAATGTTATTCACTTCGTAAGTATCACTCTTCTCATCATGGTAGGAAATAACAAAAGGTCCTATCGTCTTAGAAGAGAGTTCGGTAACGTTGGCGTTTCGATTTATAATGTTAACGTAATCGCCGACTTTGAACTGAACAATGTTCTTAGTGTTATTCCATCGGTCATACGCTTTAAGTAGGACACGATTCTTGTGCTCGAGTAAACAGGGGTAAACAACGTTCTGCATATGCTCAATCTTTTTTGTAGCCACGGGGTAACGTGTTTCTCGGGCGCAGTTTTATCAAACGTTGCTTGTAATTCACTATAGCGGCCAAAGAAATAGTGAAGCGGGAGTGTTCCAGTTTGAGGATTCATGCAGTTATTCATTTGAGTCTGAACCCATTTCAAATGATAAGGCCACATATCCTCAACGTCGTCTAGTGCGGTACGCAAGAGTTTCTTAAGTTCTCTATGACGTGTCTCATTTGCACCCTGCGTTTGAGGTTTGTAAGGAACACCACGCCTATGGGTCATGCCTGATACGAGTATAAGTGCCTCCATTACGTCGGTACAAAACTCACTACCGTTATCAGAACATAGTACTCGGGGAAACCGAAGTCATTAAAGACGTGATAGCATAATTCTGCCACTGTTTGTGGACGTTTGTTCGGTATTGCATAAAGCAAGTTATAGCCCGAAGCCACACATAAGAAATGACAGATATATACATCGCCAGTATGCTTGGATCGCGGGAGTTTAACCAAATCGACTAAGACTCGGCGCATCGGTTGGTCTTCTGTCACACTTTTTTTAGGGGTGCCCAACCGTATCGCTTGATCTGGTTCTTTTCACAATCAGTACAGCGTCGGTATACTTCACGTATGGTTTCTTTCAGCGCCGGGTGATCAAGCCCTGCACGAATAGCCATTTTATAAGTATGCTCATATGCTCGATGCGTTAAATTATGTATAATTTTAACTCTACTTTCGAGCTCCTCTAAGTCAGTCAGATTCTGTGTAACGCTGGCTGGATGAACCATAGTCCTGTTGAAAGGGCAACCTCAGTATCAGGAGGGTAGACTCCTGAGATACATAATTGACAACATTGGATTGTTGAAGTATCTTCTTCAGTTGTTTCGCAACTCCTGGCTGTTCTTTAAGCAGCGCTTTAAGTAGTCGAGTGCGAGCTTCAGGTTCTCTTAGAGTTTTGAGTCTTTGATCCATGGCCTTAGCTAGTTCCATGTTTTACGATCTAATGCCGTTTCAATCGGCATTACCTCGACTGCAATCTTGTTGGGTGCATGTGTTGTACGAGTCTTGAGCTTTTGTTCAAACTCTTTGGACTCCTCTAGTTTAGCTAAGAATTCGGTTGAGGTTTTCCACTTAGTGGTACCTGCAGGACCGATGCGACAAACAATGGTGTGTTTCCAAGGCGTCTTCTTAATAGAATAGGATCCCTGATACAAGAACGTGTCGGTTTCACGGTCGACATAAATAGGTTCGTCTTGAATCATATTAATTAAATCACGTATCCATGGGTCGGAGTTACGTAAGGGACAACACAGCGTAATGGTAGATTTAGTAATATTAACATAATTTAACAACTGACGATAAGTTGACAATGGGTTAGCCCACGCATTATGCTTTGATAAGTCAAGCTGAAATGCATCACCTTTAGGATGAGTCAACGACCTATATTCAGAAACCTGTTTGTTATGTTCTGCGGCGAACATATCAACAGTAAATGGACCTCATCGTGATTGAGCGAGGGTTTTAGGGTTTTATTTCTTGCCAGGATCAATTTCTACCCCTGCTGCAGATACTTTGTAGCCAAGTAAGTGTATAGTATCTTTAGCAAAAGAACACTTGTCTTCGTTAATCGTAAGTTTAGCATGATTAAGTCGCTTTAAGACTTCTTTAACGAGTTTAGCATGTTCATGTGCTGTCTTTTGTAAAGATAACTATATCATCTAAATAGACTGATACGTTATACGACAGGTCCGCAAATAATTCCATCATAACTTGTTGGAAGAAAGAAGGTAACATGTGTAAGCCTTCAGGTGCACCTTTAAACTGGTACTTCTTACCTTGCCAAGTAAAGGAAAAGTATTTCCTATGAGGCTCATATATCTGTAGTTGATGGAATGCAGCTTTTAAGTCTATCTTGGAAAGATAGTCGCACCCTCCATTTTGCGTAGTATCTCGCTTATCTTAGGTAAGGGAAAACTATGTTGCGGAATTAGTTTGTTGATTGGCGACAGGTCTAGTACTACTCTTGTTTTACTAAACGTTCCATCAGATTTATATCGATCGACCGCACGTCTTTGTGTCTCCAACTCACGTAGTTATGTGAAGGAACACTTTAACTTAGAGAAGTCGACGTTTGTTAAGTCAAGTCTAACGTACCCATTAGAGAATCTTAAACATACACCAGTCAGTTATTGCAATCTTCCTGTTTTGTATAATTAAGTCCATAATTATATCGGTGAAGTGCGGAATCTTATCCTTTTGCTTCACCTTCCGGAGGTTTAGAGTATCTTTAACATATCATCTGACTGTTGTTGATCTTTTATTCGGCTCTGGCCCATTAGGCAGACCCAGTGAGTGTTATACCTAAACTGAGAAGATCAGTCATA
>LUCW03001848.1:0-60799 GCA_001586965.3 Sphaeroforma sirkka | reverse complement strand
CCAACAGCATCAGTTTCTGCAACATATCATTTTGTATTAAAGCAAATGTATATATATATATATATATATATATATATATATATATATATATATATATATCCCATAATATATATAGGTGTACACATCATCATCATCATCACATACATATATATATATTATATATATGTATATATATATATATATATATATATATATATTCATGTATCTATGTTTTGTACGCACGAACGCATGTACACATATGTGTGCATGTATGTACGTACGCATGTATGCGCACATTACGTATGCATGTGTATTTTAAACATATGCGTATATATACATATTACAATTATTATAGTAGTGTGTGCGTGCATGTATGTGTGTGTGAACGTATGTGTGTACATTGTATGCATCCATGCATGTATGTCCTTTACATTATTATTGATATTATTATTGACATATATATATTATTATATTATATATACAACATATTGATATTATACATATATATTATATTATACATACACATCACATTACATACACATCATCATCATATCATCACAAACCATCATCACGCATCAATCAACAATCAACGCATATACATACATTACATTTATTATATATGCATATATATATATATATATATATATATATATATATATATATATATATATGTGTGTGTGTGTGTATTTATGTATGTATGAATGTTTATTTATATATATATATATATATATATATATATACAGAGTGCATCTCAAAATATACTATCCATCTGATGTTATATATATATTGGCAGTTCAAGTTTGGTATCTGGTATCTTATTTTTTTCGATGACGCGTGGGATGTTCGATATCATTGGTGAAAGCTTGCGGTATTATATCCATGCGATCGAATACAAGTACAGACGACTGCTTCATTTGGTATTGTTCTCCGTACATCAATTCGAAACTTCTGAAGCGAAGTGGTGACACAGCCGGACAGTGACTACGAGACAAGTAATCGCAGTAAATCTATAAAATTATAGCTCATCCTTGTCAAAAGCCGTGTAGGTTTCTCTTGTAATCCGCGATATCCCTAAATTTTCAATCAGAATCCGCACTTAGATTAAAACTGCGCAATTGATACAGTGCTTGCTATTATAAATTGTCGGACATACATTGAACTCTTCGTCCGAGGATAGTCTATTGGAAAACATGCCAGGTCAAGACATCTCAGACGCCAAGAGCGCTTTTGGAATATCTATTCGCGAACGTATATAGCTGAGATGCACCTACTGATTACAATCCAGCCATCGTTGCACATCCGTTGACTCGGGAACAACCTCTCCCAGCCGATGCGCCACGCAATGGATGGGTGGGTCTTGCTTTAGAAGCTCTGCCTCCAGGTGAGGGCCCAAAATTGCACCCTCCTCTGCAGAACCTATGCCCAGCCCCGCGGCGAAAGCGAAGAATGGAGGCATTCTCAGTAGACCCGTATTTCTCCTAGTCTCTCCACTGTGCTGTGCCTGTACGTACGGATCGCTCGAGCCGACTGTGTACTGATCTTTGAGCACGCTGAGCCATCTCTTCACTAGCACGGGTACCATGTGTAGCGTATGCTCGTGTACGTCCAGCACACCGGTGTTGTGCATTGCAGACCACATTTCCCAGTACGCCTTCCCGCGCCCAGTGAGATGTCTGTACATCTGATCAGAAGCTCGTTCTAGCCCGTTCTCCTCAAACATGCGCATGTACGTGACATTCCCTAAATGTATGGTCCTCTCTTGCTTCAGCGTTTCCCGCTGGATACGAACTTCCTCCAGCGTCGCGCCGTCCTCACCCACGTATCGCACGCCTAATCGAGACAGCTCTCTCATAAACTCCATTCCCAACTGCCACTTCCCCGCCTTACTGCACACACGGATAACGTCAGAATACTCACTGGTGCCGGGAGCGAGACCCGCTGTTCGTATCTCCCGGAAGACGCCAATGGCCTGGTCATACGCACCGCCATTTGAGTACGCGAGCATCAAACTCCGGAAATCTCGGCGATCTAGATGGTGATAGTGCAAGGTATCACATACATCCTTGCCAGCACGTGCATCATACTTCTTGTAGACCTCGAATATCTCCCGGGCTTCTACATACATGCCTTTGCCCCCATACAGCCACAACAGATTACGGTACGTGCGATGATCAGGCTTCAAACCCTTTTTCTGCATCTCCGCATACAATTGCAGCGTTGCGTCAAGCTGTCCGGCTGCACAGCACACACCCATAGTTCGGTTGTAGAGTAGCGCGTCGGGGTCGGTTACTTTGTTAAAAAGCTCTAAGGCCGCTTCCCATTCCTTATGTACATGATGCACTCCGACAGCGAGTGTGTAGGTGAGTGTAGAGGGCGTCAAGCCATACACCTTCATCTCATGGAGAAGCTTCGTGACACATTCTATATCTCCCGTCTTTCTCAGCGTGGATATAACTGCGTTATAATGCCACCTTTCCATATGATGTCCGTCCTGCTGTGCGCTTCGTAGCACCCGCAAACACCTCTGCCATTCGAGTGATCGGTCGTACAGGCGAATCAAATTGTCGTAGCACTTTTTGTTGGGTGTTATTGTCTGTGCGCCATACATATGGTCTTCTACCAGCTTCGTAGCCTGCACTCTATCTCCCCGTAAGTAGAACAACTCGTTGAATATGACAGTATAAGTGGCCACAGTAGGAGCAAGCCCTGTCTCGACCATCTCATCCAACACTGTGATATATCGTGTAGCCACATTTGTACCCATCAGGTCTTCGCTGTCCAACTTTGACATGGCAAGTGGGCCGAAGGTATCTATGAGAATTCCGTGATAGGCTCTATACATCATATCTTTAACTTCGGCATCGTTAAGGCCTGACCATTGCATACGATGTAGAAGAGTGATAGCATCCCGCGACATGCGCTTCTTTATGAAGGTGTTCACAAGTGTTTGGTAGAAACGCGCTGTAGGCTGGTATCCTATGTCTATCATACGTGTTTCCAGGTCTTGCGCTATAGTGAGTATATCCTCACTACTATGTGCCAGACCGACCGTTATAGCCCAATATGTTCTTGAAGTAGGCTGTGTGCCTCTCTCCTGCATCTCATCAACCAGAGCCAACGCATCACGAGTTAATCCCGCGATTGCATGCGCTTTTATTACGTGCGTGTAGTAGGTGTCGGCTTGCGGATAATTCAACACTTGCAAGTGTCGAAGGAGCCTCTTGCTATAGGCTGGATGATTTTCAAGCTGGCTGAATGTTTTATCCACTTTGCGTACCTTCTGTACGTTTTGCTGTTCTAAGATACAATTGAGCCACACTGAAGGGTCTCTTTTTTTCATAGCTGCGCTTTCCTGCTTCGATATATATAGTTTCTGTTTCGAAGTATGACTTTTCTGTGTTGTAAGGCTATTCTGTGTTGTTTGACTCTTCTCTTTCGTATTATGACTCGCATTTGCCATATGACTTGCCTGTTGCGATGAACACCTCCGCTCAAATTTAATAGCTGCATGGCGGTGTAACCTATTGTTTAAATTTATCTGTGTGTTTACGGGACTTCTCGCAAACAGCCCCCCACCAATGTTCACTCCTGATTGCCTCTCCAAAGCAAGGCTAAACGCTCGCCGCATCATCTCTTCAACTTATGTTTTCCTGTATGTGTTCGCTGCATGCTATCCACTATATGCATGTATATATATGCAGTCTAAACAACATAAATATACACCTTTATACGAGTTTATTTATATATAGCCACTGAATATATACTGGTTACATTACGCGTTAAATAAATTTAGGGCTCGGCAATGGGCGCTGGGCCCTATGGTCTGTGTATGCTGTATGGCGCACACACCCAATTTTACTCAAAAAAAAAAAACAGGTTTTAAATGACGTCAGGAACTACGTCATGAATACTATTTTTATTTTTTTGCTTTTTATTAGATGTCTGGTTTTATGCATATATGCATATCTTATCGATCCTTCTTATATGTAATAATAAATATGTATGCAATGGTGATGTATATTGTGTATTATATATTATCACTGTAGTAAATATGAGTGATTAACTACACATGCATATGAAATATTTACATTACAGCGCTCTTCTCTGTAGATACTATATTGTACGATCATAGCATAACCAAAATTTTGAGTACCGTTCCGCTGCATAGAAATTGCGTCTAGGTGGGCTAATAAACTTTACGTGATGTCTCGGCGTGTCCTTATAGTAAGTACATTGAATTTAAACTTTTCCATTTGAACCACAGCTTGGCCTTGCCATGTCAACAATACGTTCTCATAGTTTCATATTGGAAATATAAAAACTTCACTATGCATTAAATATTTGTTCTGATGTTCACACTTCCGACGGAACTATCTGCACTGCTCAGGTAGGGGGTACCGGATTCCTTGGGAGAGCCATGTGCCGCAAAGCCGTCCTTTCGCAGTGGGATGTGATAAGTATCTCACCATCTGGTAAGTGTAGTAGCAAGGATAGAGTACGAATGCGGTCAAGAATTGTCATAAACATGATATCTCATTTACTACTATATATTTTTTATTCCTATCTATATATATCTATATATTGTTTGTGTGTGTGTGTGTGTGTATGTGTGCGTTTGTGTGTATTTTTATGTGTGTTTGTGTGTGTATAGTTTTCTGAAGTAGAAGTACGGATTTGGGTGTCCTCATTACGTATATAGAACTCAGAAGTGCAGCAAATGAATCGGTTCTCATGACATTTTATACCATTAATTTAGCTACAAGGCTATATATTCACTGTATGAACGAGAGCGTATGACATGACAATACTGCCAGATAGACACAACTTCACCACACGTGTGTTTTTAAATACAGCTCTAACGGAGTTCTGTGACTCTGATTCTTTAGCCCATTTGCCGCAGCATTGCGGATACACTCTGTGCACAAGAAAATTTTTCGATAGCATTACACTATACAGGAGTATTCCTATTACACTACAAAGGAGACAAGCGAGTTGAACAACCCACGCTATTCACAGTTAAAAATTCGCTCTATTTACTACAGGGTTGCATCCCCACTCCGCCAATGAGAGTGAGTGGATGTTTTCACGTGAATGGGTGGAGGAAATGATGAATTGGAATCAAAGCAATCTGGTGCACGACAGCTCAGAAGTGCTAGAGAGCAAGTTTGCAGGGTAACGAATCACATCCTCGAGTCGTCTCGGAGTTCCGACATCTATGCTTAAAATACTATCAGTCACACCATGGTCACTATACTTATGTTGTGCACAAGAATATGATCTAACGGTACTTTTGTCTTTTCTTTCTAGTGTGGATGCCGTTATACACTGCGCTGGTACTTTCTCGCACGAACGTTGCTACGATATCAACTATATGACTCTGGTCCGGTCTCTGAAACTGGCCCGAAAGGCGGGTGCCTCGCATTTCGTCTATATCTCCGCATTTGATGGTATGAGGATGTTCTAGTGAGTTCAGAAACGCACGTTTTCCGGTTTAAATTGTATGTTGAAGTGGTCAACATATATGGGTTAAAAAATATAAATCGAACCCTGATCCTACATATAGTACGTTGCATACACGCGTGGTACAAATCTACACATCTCGTCTTGTGTTGACCGGAATATATTTGTGATGCCAATTATCCGAAATATAAAGTTAACCCATGTGGATAATTTTATTTGGATCATACAGCTCCGCCCTGGGTTCGGCACACAGCCTTCATGCGATCCAAGCAGGATGCCGAGGAGGCCATGCGGAACGAAACCAGCATGCACACAGGTATTGGTTACTTATCATTCAAGATGTAGCTGCACTCAGCAGAGACGCAGTCTGCTCCCTGTTTCGTAAGTACAAAAGAATGCTCAGCTTGCACGCTAACATCAAATACTACGATTTGCTTTAATGCTGGAAGATCAAGTATTCGAGTAGTCACAGTACAACTCGTAAGTGACAATTGCGTCCCGCTATTTCCTTTTCTCCAATAGCGGTACTACAACCGGGGATGCTCTTTGGTGTTCAGCGGCTGCCCTTCTATTTGGCTGGAATGGCCTTGAAAGTATGTTTTTTTTTAATTGTCTGGTAGAAGCAAGACTGAATATCTCATCCCTGGTTGAGAAACATATCCATTTGTCCCATACACGGACAAATAAGTGCGATAGTCTCTATCCTGATCCCGACCCTTGTATCCTCATAATCAAAACGAACACTACACCATCAGGGTATTGGCCATCATGCGGTGCGTAATAACAAGTATCTATCCGGGGCTCTGTCAGTGCACACAGTAGCCGACTGTGCTCTCGCCTGCTGCAGCACGACTAAGCAGAGCTTGGAGGGTCTCAGTAAGACGCACACAGTATTGACTCCTCCGGACATGCGCCGTTTTGTAGGGCTGGCAGCGGAAACCATAGCGTAGCAATGTAGTGGGGAGCATGTGCTAAACTGGACAGAACGTACACACGCGAAAGGCGAAAGGATGTATGTAAAACATGTAGCTGTGCAGGTGTGTGCTCAGAAGACCTCTATACTCCGGGGCAAGCACGAACAGCAGCAGCAAGGATCAGCAATATTATCGGGAATTCTTCTCAAATTTGATCACCTGAATGTATTTGGCAGCAATGCAGGTATCGTAGGCATTAGAGAATAATTTAACATATATATATATATATATATTATATCTTGTTTCATCATAGTGATCGACGTACAGTTGCAAATTGTATTTGAGCCTCGAGCCCAGAGCTGTAGCATCATGTGGCAATGTGAAGCTACAATCACACCCCCAGCGCCATTCAGCATAGCAGTACTATCACACTCACTCCACGTACAATCCAGGTACCACCCATAGACAACATACCCTGGCAGCAAAATCCTTGTGTACGGCCGTGAATTGGTCGGAGTCGCCCATACACTCGACCTTGCACATGTCCTTGAGCTTCACCACGTGCACGGTGGGCTTGCTCACATCGGATGATAAGGCTGGGAAGCACTCTCGGCACACGTATACAGGCACTTCGTATCTGGAGGAGAGTCAGGGTGAAGATAAAGCTTGAGATACACGCCACGGTATCCAGTGTCTGTGGGAGAGGATGCAACAGCGGAAACTTTGGATACATGCACAGGTGTGTCGTCGCTAATAGGGCGAGGGCACCAACACAGCAGAACAAGGCGGTACCACACAAAGGCGCCGCAGAACGCATTGGCCACGGGCACAAGCATCTCGTATATCCAATAGGAATAAGCAACGGTTCAGGATAGATCAGAATAAAACATCAAACGCTTGTACAGATACCTCGGGTCTAATAGTGAATGTATGCGCCACGGTATTAACATTTGTACGTTTGACACATGCACCAGCACCTCCTATCCCACCCAGCGGGGGGCTACACGCCAACAGAACCTTGGATGTCAGATACACGCACAGGCGCCTCATATAGTACAAAGAAAGCGCCACAGACACAACGGATACGTGAGTAGGTGGCCATACCCATTCTTTGTGAGCAGTATCTTATGTGGCACACAGTTTATACAGGCTGCTTTCCCGCATTGTCGGCAGTGATGTTGTCTGTTTACGTTGAATTTCGGTAGTGAGAA
This sequence comes from Sphaeroforma sirkka, assembly GCA_001586965.3. Classification (NCBI taxonomy): domain Eukaryota; class Ichthyosporea; order Ichthyophonida; genus Sphaeroforma; species Sphaeroforma sirkka. The sequence continues at coordinate 53,235 of LUCW03001848.1, read as the reverse complement.
GTTGAACGATCCAACGGACACAGGGGTTTCCTGGACCTTCCAGAAGAACGGTTTCTCGCACAGCTCACACATATCTGAGATGTGCCATGTGACTGGAGGCTCTCGCTCCTATACATAACGAGATAGCAAGTGTTAGAATCCACAGAGAACGCATGTTCGTTGAGAGAGCTTGTCATTTATATCAAAGAAAAATCAGCAAAGTTACGAACCAAAAGTGATTTGGATACATCATACTCTATACAAATCACGCGACCAAAGCCGCATGGGGAGGAGATCCGCTTAAAAGTGCACGACGTCACTTACCACTGACATATTCCATATGCAGCACATGCCTTCTGCATCCACCGTAAGCGCCTCATTAGTAAGTGACGAGTATGTGACTGAAGTAACAGGCGCGGTGTGTTTGTGCAACAGAATAGGACGGACGCCGATGGGTGTGGAGGTCCCCGACGAAGTAGAAGACATCTCGTCCAGCTTCCAGAGACCTACCAATCTAGTTGTGTGCAAACGGAGAAAACCTCAAGTGCTTAACGGAGTGTTGGACTCTGTGGACTGGGACTAGTTGTATGTATGTATATACTGCGAAATAGCTGAGCCAAAGAGGCCCGCGCCAGTAGAAGCACATCAACGTACATCAGCAATCGACTATCACACTGGCATACGTGCACGGCCACGGAATGTTTCAAATCTACAAGCTCAATTATCTGCATATACCACCACCAATACAGACATGACCTGACACCAATAAAACATGCATCTGTTCCTGATACTCGATAACAAATGTGAAGCTTGTACACCGAGAGCGTGTATCTTCATCAGACGCATACAACCCACATCCCACACTTATCCCGCGTCTGAAAGTTGGACTACTACAGTAAAACGCACACACTCAAGCATAACACACCCAGACCCCTACATACGCACACTTAAAAGAAAATGAGGCAGGGAACGTACTTGTCTTGCGAACCGGATATGAGAGTTCTGCAGCTGTTAGCGTACGCAAGTGAAGTGACGGCCGACTTGTGACCGTCTAGCGCAGGACCAACAGATACTGTACCTATTATGGTATGATACAGGATGAAAAGGGGGGATATCAATGAACAAACAAACAATGAAAGTATATGTGGAGGATGCTGATGTGGCTTTACGACGATGAATGCGGTCCACGATAAAAAGGCTGTATACCATGCTGCCCATGTCTAAATGGGCATGCACACCATGTAGCTGGTGAATATATCAAAAGGCTATACACCATGATACCCTAGTCTAAATGAACATATGTACACGCACACTATGTAGCAGGTGAATAGCTGCGTGTATGACATGCAAAGACATAACGCAAAGCTAAAGAGGCCTACCTACCTGTCTCGTTCACAGTGAGAGCCAAGATCTCGCCACCATCTGTGCCCACATATACGCTGGTATCATTGGTATTCTCATCGCACACCAAACACATAGACTTCAGCCCCACGGCCGCCTGTAATATATGAGAGCATCCCCCCCCAAAAAAACTCCCATTTTAAATGAATGCGTTTATGGAATTGGTTTCGGTGTTATAGAAATCACGGAACCGCGAATGTCCATCAAACTTCAGGAAATTGCGGATGTATCTGTCGCGGATATAACTTTCCGTACGGGCTCACAATACATACCTTGTATTGGCCAAGGCGTTGTTTGGAAGAGATCGAATGCACCTACGAGGGGGAGCCGTCAATTAGAAACCGTGATTAGTAAATTAAATGCAGTTCATGATGCAAACAAAGTCATACTGGGGGTCTAACTCATCGTACTGTATGGTGTATTCGCCGCATGTCCAGATGAGAGGCAAGCTTCGCAACAACCGCACCATTACCTGAAACAAGTAGTCGTCGCCACAACTGGCGATGAACCCGTCCGCCCCATTAGCAGCCACAGCACACACATTGCCTGTGTGCGCGCGCATGACGGACACTCGCTCAACCGTATTGAAGTCCTTGGACACACTGTACAACATCACCACGCCGTTTACCGTGCCCTGCAGGTTCATGTGAGTGGAGATAATAAACACGTGGGTGGATATATTGAACAGTAAAACCAATTGTGCGTGTGAATAGGAATGGAGGTAATGAACACATTGATGGATGGATATAGTAGTGTGGCAAGCTCAGAGCCAAGAAACCCACAACTAAAGCCTTGACACTGTCGCTCACAGGGCGCTTTCAGTGCACTAACCACGACTAGTGTTCCGCTTTCCGTATCGAAGTCCAGACAGGTGATTGAAGAATCCAAGAACTCGATGGAACATGGCCACCACACGCCATTCTCACGCATCACCCACACCCTCAGTGACTGATCCTCGGACCCTGAGTGAAGATAGAAATAAATACCCAACCTCAGCCAATGGCGATAACTGTCTTTATATTCGCATCTCCGCCTAATTCTATTCTTCTGGATATGAATAAACTGAATACATGTATACAATACATATATATATATATATATATATATATATATATATATATATATATATATATATATATATATATATAGATCTATGAATATATAAGTTAGGCTGTACTTTATTCATATTCTATTTGAATACAAAAACGTATAAATAGTTATGTACAAACATGACGATAATAAGCTACGGAAATTTACACAGATATAAACCGATAGGCAAGACAACATATACATATAAATATAAAAGAATCATTAACATAAAAGACCATAAGCGATATACCCTTACGTACATATCTATATTATGATATGATTTATACTATATATATATATATATATACATATATATATATATATATATATATATATATATATATATATATATTATTATTATATTTATATATATATATATATATATATATATATGTATATATATATATGTGTGTATATATATAGGTATATATATATATATATATATATATATATATATATATATATGTATATGTATATATAATGCATATATGTATATATATTATGCACATGCATGCATGATACACATATATATATATATATATATATATATATATATGAGTGTGTGTGCTTATGTGCGTATTTATGTGCGTGGACATATTTGTGTGTGTGTGTGTGTGTGTTTGAGTGTGAGTGTGCGTTTGGGTTTGTTTGTGCAGCTGGATGTGTGCGTGTGTGAGGGTTGGGGATAAATTTTATGTGTGCGTGTGTGTGCGTGTGTGTGTGTTTGGTTGTTAGTTGCGTATACGTGTGTATTTTGTGTGTGTTTGTTCGAGTTTCCGTGAATGAATGATTTTTATATGTGTGGACATATAACACGTGTATGTTTCAGAATGCTCAGTTAGAACTTCGTTCGCGTGATACTGTCGTTGACATCTAACAAATAACTGCTACGGTGTGAGCCGACTGCGGCAACTCCTTTACTCTGTAGTAGCTTCTACAGTCAGATTTTTACAACCCGCCATACTAGTAAATATACTCAGCATGATATGTTCCAAAATATAAATGATGGGAAAGGGATGAGACAGCAAATCCGTGTGAATATCCAATAAACACACGTCATTCTGCGACATGAATACCTGTAATGAAGACTTGGTCTTTGGGCAAGAATTTTGCACATGTGACATTGTTGATATGCCCTTGCACTTCGTGCACTACCTCAACCGACACCATACTTTTTGCGATCCCGATTACTCTATATGCTAGATAACTAGTACTGCTGTATATCCACTGCTGCTGATTCTGCCTTCTACTTGGTGTTTATAAACCTATGTGGATCTATTTCAATAGCCACTTCTTTTCACTATTATGTACGAAAATGATGCAATTGTGCTGGTATCCATCATACAATAATATTTATATATAAATATTGATATTTATAATTTGCATGACACGGCAATGATGTGCACAATAAATACATACATAAGTCAATTTTAAAAACGCACATAAATATTTAGTAAATATTTAGAGGTTTAAAGTCACCGCCCACCGGTATTTACATACAGTTCGTTCCTCGTTTTATTTCAAAACAATTGAATAAATGAAGCGTTCTACAAATTTAACGTTTATGTCGTTATTTCGAGGTGATAAGCGATGACTTTTTTATTTCCGTTAAACCGTTTTGTATTCAATCATCTACGTAAACAGATTCTTGCATGACTCATAGATTTCGAACTTATGATTGACTTATAAATATTTCGAGCGGGCTTGGCTTCTCAAGAATAAGATGATTGGCTGATGGTGTCCTTTAGTGACGGGGGTAATTTCGCCACGAATTTTTTTTCTATAAATCTCTATAAAATTTAAAACCCACGATTGCAGAACCCAAGAATTCAAATTCCGCATTCGGATTGACTACATACCAAAAAAATGATATACAAATACGTGTTTTTTATTATTTGATTTTGTTGTGTACATTTGCAAAGCATGAGGGTGTGAAAATACTCGCATCAATCTGATACATATACATATTAAGCTTATACTATTGAGGTTAGCGTACTGTACAAGTGTGTCCCTGGCTTTCTGTTTGTATAAATATTACCCTTACATTAAGTTTCACTATATACATCAAGATGTCTGCAAATAGAAATAGCAACCGAAAAGTCCTCTTGAAGGTAGGTCGATTGCCATCAACACCGAAGAATCGATAAAGTACATAGTAGGAAATGTATATTATATATATATATATACGTGTGTGTGTGTATAATACATATATAAAATATATATGCGTGTGTGTGTGTGTAATACATATACAAATATATATATGCGTGTGTGTGCGTGTGTTGTGTGTATATATATATATATATATATATATATATATATATATATATATATATATATATATATATATATATATTATATACATATATATATACATTGCATGTATGTACACATATCATATATATATATATTATATATGTATATATATGTATATATAATATATATGCATATATATATATATATATATATTCATATATTAGCTCGTTATTGTTATTATTATATGTTTATGTGCATGTTATATGTATATATATATGTAATATGTATATCAGTACATACTATCATTATATACATGTGTTTGTGTATATATGTATTACATATGTAATAATATAATATGCATACATGCATAATATATATAATAATATAATACATATATATGTATATATTGTATATTATATGTATTATATATGATCAGGACTTGCTCGATATATGCGTTGTGATTTCTTGATTATATGTACATTGTAATATATGTAATCATAATATCCATATATATTATATATATATAATATAACATATTATAATATGCTATAATGTATATTAATGTATAATGTATATATGTACATATATATATATATTATATTATGTATATATAATATTATATATGTATTATATAATATATATAATATTATTATATGCATGTATGTATGCATATATATATATATATATATGTGTGTGTGTATGTACATGCACATATATGCATGTATGTATTCTTATGTAAAAAATACAATCACGTATTATCTGCGCGTATATATATTATAATATATATAATATATATATATATATATATTATTTGTGATGATGATGTATGTGTGTGTGTTGTGTGTTTTTTTTTTTGTTTGTATGTATGTATGTTTATATATTTATATGGATATATATATATATATATACGCATATTATATATATATATATATATATGTGTGTGTCTAAAAACAAACATAAAAAAACATACATATATATATATGTATATATATACATATATATGTAATAATCACATGTATTATATATGTTTATATGGATATATTTTATGTTTATTTTTTTGAGACACAAAAAATATATATATATATATATATATATATATAATTGTGTGTGTTTGTGTGTGAGTGTGGGTGCGGGTGTGGGTGCGGGTGTGTGTGTGTGTATGCATATATATACTTATTTGTATGCGTTTTGTATCTAGTGTGGACATTTTTATAACCTGGGGGTATGAATTGCACGCAAGCCACTTGGTTCTGCTTCGACGTTGGTCTACTAATTGTGTCTACTTTGCACAACAGGTCATTATACTGGGGAATTCGGGTGTGGGGAAGACGTCACTCATGAATCAGGTGCGTTTTTATCTACCATGGCAGTTTTGCAAGTTTAGATATGATATCACTGGTTGCTACCGTGGCTAACACAGACTATTGAGAGTGGCTCGGCAAATGTGATGGTTTGTACTATACTGAATCATTCTAAATACTGGCAATCAACACTGTAGACCACTTGGAACATAGTCAATTATGCAACTGCCGTTTTTGATGCGTCGGACTTAGTCTCCCGTATGTTAGAGCTCTCGGGATGTTGTATGATCTTGCATTAGAGCACATACAGCCTTGCATTGGAGATGGCATAGAGCTTTGCATTCCGAGTTTGCACGGGCTTTTGTCAGATCTTTACAACTTCTGGTCACTGTTTTTCTAATTAACGTATCATTACTCTTTCACGCAGTTCGTGAATAAGAAGTTCAGCAGCCAGTACAAAGCAACGATTGGGGCAGATTTTCTGACCAAAGAAGTCATCGTCGATGATCGTGTGGTGACTCTTCAGGTATGCTTCCTTTGCCATACTCAATGGTACTGTTTGTACCTCCTAGTGCATGTACATTATTATAGAGAAATATCGTTGTGAAAGATGGCCTAGATACGTTATATTCCAAGTATTGTTGAAACTCTGTATACTAGCACTCAAACCTTGCGATTGTATTTTGAAAAGAGCTAGACGCGATTTCCCGGGTACATGTACGTCTATGCATTTGCTAATATGTAGTCAAAAGTTTGGTCAACTGTTTATTTGGCTTAGTGTATCGGCATGGGCCAATACTTATCAAACAAGGTTTTTTATGTGTGAAGTTTGTGTACTGCATTTTTTTTTCTGGGTAAGACCTCCTGCTCACAGACGCGTATAATAGAGACCTCTTAATAATGTTGTGTGTGTCCTGACGAAACAGTTCGTTGGGTGTTTGTGAATGCAAGTTTCACGATAGCATCCACCGATCCTGATATCTTATGCGCGTGCATTCAATCCAAAATACAACCCCAAGATTACTCAACATAATTCCGAAACTATACCATCCCTGTTTTGTGTGTTTCTAGATCTGGGACACCGCCGGACAAGAACGGTTCCAATCTCTGGGTGTAGCGTTTTACAGAGGGGCTGATTGCTGTGTGTTGTGTTACGACGTGACTGTTAACAAAACATTTGAGGCCCTGGGCAGCTGGCGGGACGAGTTTCTGATCCAAGCGAGGTATGTCAATGCATGTGTTCGCTCTGGGGGGGAGAGGTAATTATTGGGCCTTTTTTTTTGTCATGATTATTTGTCGAATTTTGTAAAGGAATCTCTTGGGAGTGTATATGAAGAAGTTTCAATGATTGTTTTGTTTTTTGTTTTTTGTTTTGTGTATTAGTTTTGTGGGCTTCATGACCTGTATTATCTCTTTTGCTGCTGGTGTCCCTCGTGTTTTGGTCTCTTCAGTCGTTGAATCCTAATATTTAAATCGCACAACACTGCAACTTCTAACTTTGCTACACAGTCCCAGAGATCCGGATAACTTCCCGTTTGTTTGTTTGGGTAACAAAGTGGACCTCGACCAGCGACAGGTTCTGGCACAGGATGCGCAGGAGTGGTGCGAATCTAAAAATAGCATTTCACACTTCGAAACGTCAGCGAAAGAAGGTCTGTGTTTACGTCTCATACGCAGCCTTCCCTTTGTAGCTGTACTTTCACTTCTCTGTTTGTACTGAGCATATTGAAAGCGTGTGTACGACTACCATGTGTGTCCTACAGTCTGGGCCTTGTCGAATACTGGGTCGAAATTTTCATTATGCGTATACCGTCCTCCGTGATAACAAAGCCCTCATTTGTTATGCTCACTCTTGGGATGATATATCACAGCCATCAACGTCGAAAAGGCTTTCCTCGAAATTTCGCGTGCTGCGCTGCGACAAGAAGCAGAAGACCAAGCATATACCAATGACTACTCGGACACAATCAAAATTAACTCCAACCAGAGTCAACCTCAGCAGGCCGACAGCTGTCAGTGCTGATCTCCAACTTGAGGTAAACTCATACCAAATTTTTGTGTGCCGGGAGTGGCTATATATTTTTTAAGATCAGACCATCCCTATTTCTTGACAGTCTTTGTGTTGTGACCCTTACGATCGTACGACTGGTCACCTGTGGCGTGTGGGCAACAAGTATCCTCCACTCCACTTCTGTCGGCTGTGCATGGTTCGTGGACAGAGCACGTTGTTCATTTGGCGAGAAGTTTGACTAATTCTTATTTGCTCGATGTTTATTGCTTATTCGATCACGAACGTTTCTTGAATGTAGCCTAGAGTATTGCATGCCTCAGTCGTATATGACAGGGAGTATGGTCCAAAGTCCGTATCGTGTTTAGATACGTTTCTGTTTGATCTGTCTGTGATACCTGCGACCTACTTCGATAGACCAATAGCGCCGCATTAGTTGCACAATGAAATTTGTGTCGATCTGGTACGCTTATTCTTGCTCTAAAGCCCATCATGCACTCTTCAATTAAACCTCAGAAACAGACGCCTTCCGATTGGCATTCCATTCAACCAGAATGTTGTTAGAACGATCGAGGAGGCAAAAGTAGTAGATGTGTATGTGCATGTGACCATGTACATAAATATTTTGAAAAGCTATATAATAAATGAAAGAGTATGCTAAATTACGAAGATAGAGAAAATAAATCTTGTTGAAAGTAACTAACAGACGAGGTGCTGCCAGGAACATTCTCGAGCCCAACATAATGTAGCCACGCCGAGTAATTGGGCTCGTCTTGCAAGAGATTTGTTTTTAATCAACTATATATAAATATATATATATATATATATATATACATGCGTATATATATATATATGCGTGTGTGTGTGTATGGGTGTGGGTGGGTGGGTGTGCACGTGTATATTTGTAAGTTTGTGCCATACATAATACATATATATATATATATATATATATATATATATATATATATATATATATGTATATGTATATGTATATATATATATATATATATATATATATATATATATATATATATATATATATATATATATATATATATATATACATGACATGTGTGTGTGTGTGTGTTGTGTGTGTGTGAGTTTGTGTCGGTGTTTTTTTGAGTGTATGTGCGCCCAGTAAATGTCCGTGTGTGTGTATGTGCGTATGTATGTATGTGTGTGTGCGTGCGTGTGTGTGTGCACATGTCTGTCCGTGTGTGTGTGTGTGCGTGTGTATGTGTCCGTCCAGTCTCCTGTGTTCTGTGTCCGGTGTCCTGTGTCTGTGTGTGTGGCTGAGTGTATGAGCCTGTGTCTGTGGCTGAGTGTATGTGCCTGTGTACATGTCCAGTGTCTGTGTGTGTGGGCTGAGTGTATGAGCCTGTGTCTGTGGCTGAGTGTATGTGCCTGTGTACATGTCTGTGTCTGTGTCTGTGGCTGAGTGTATGAGCCTTTGTCTGTGGCTGAGTGTATGTGCCTGTGTACATGTCTGTGTGTGTGTGTGTATGTATGTATGTATGTACATTTTCATGTGTGGTGGTACATATATCAGTCAAATGCTACACGGGTAGAGAGAGAAAACTATTGTAGCACCTTTTGAACCTAAGAAATATATCTTTGGCTTACTGTAATACCCAGGGGTTCTTTATGATTCACTTTTATTTGTTGTTTGATGAGTTACAAGTAGTGGTGACAGAAATCTGACTCTAGATGTAAAAGACGCCCTCTGTACGATTGCGGTATTGCAAGCACTTTCAGATGATAGTCTCTACGCTCTCAATATTTAAACCACCACCTATATCCGCACATAGCCTTGTGTATATTTAGAAGGCGGTGATTATCCACACTTCCACACTGCACCCACTGCAGTCTGCAGAAGTTCAAGTTGTGGATTGCTGTCTAAATTCTAAAAGGCGTCATACTGCCCAAACTCGAAAGTCATCAATTATTATTTTCTCCAATCTGCATACGAACATTCTCCCAGGGGCGGGCGCTTCCATTGGATATGAGCGGATCTATTTTTAGAATCAACTTCCGAGTTGTACCGTGCACACTGCACACCGCAGTGACTGCACCGACTACAGAGAGCGAGTATGTATTGAGAGGCGGCCGAAAAGTAAAACACATGTCCGAGAAATTCTGGTAATGTGATAATAGTTCCAGCCGGTGCAGACTGCATAGTGGTATCTTCGATATTCCGTGGTACGCTTGTTCCTGATAGTATATATACGTATACTTTCAATAAGTCAAGACTAGTATATTCACATCAAAACTTATTCATTGGTTTTTGTAACTATCCGACCTATCCCTTGTGTTCACAGAAACATATACACCCACCATTCAACACTTTAAGAACGAAGAACCCATCTAATATTTCAGTATGGCTGTGCGTGGTCAGTTCGAAAACAGTAATGAAGTTGGAGTTTTCTCCAAGCTCACAAACTCATACTGCCTAGTAGCTCTAGGAGGTAGTGAGAGTTTCTACTCAGTGTTTGAGGGCGAACTAGGAGATATTCCCAACTTTCCGATTATCCACTGCTCCATTGCCGGAACCAGGTATGGTTTTATAAATGTATGACAGGTATATACATATACATGTGGTCTCGTAAATGTATATGTGTGGCTAACACATATGGTCCTTCTTTATGCCTATGTGTAGCAGGTATATATTTGATCGGGTGAGTGCAAAAGTGTAACACGTATATATACCTAAATTTAGCATATTGTTGTAATATATATAAATTCGTTGTATTATATATATATGTATATGTATATATATATATATATATATATATATATATATATATATATATATATGTATATGTATATATATATGTATATATATATATATATATATATATGTGTGTGTATATATATATTATACATACACATACATATATATATAATATATATAATATATATGTATGTGTGTGTGTGTTTGGATCGCTGCATAATATCTATCTTGCGATGACGTTAGCATTTTAGTTCGTTTCATTGAGAATGTATTTTATAAGTAGACCTTGGACCACTAGTAGGGGCGAATATATATATATATATATATATATCGAACAGCTGAATCATGAACTTCCATGGTGTTTACGACACCACCTCTTTTGTACGCAAGCGCTACTTTTAATAACCAATGAATGTAATAGGGATAGATGCTTACAATTGTTTGTAAATGTACTGCAGATTACTCCAACTCTGACATATGATTCAACTTATATTTAGTGTAACCCGAAATAACTTGAGCGTTCGACAAGAGTATGTGAGCTAGAACTTGAATTGAAAGGACTTTTTATTGTACATTGTTGCAATATTGTCTTATATTACAACTGCGTTTATTTTTCTTTACTAAGGTGAATCACATTACTTTTATGCTTGTTTTTTTATATTGCCTTTGCAAGTATACCATTACCTGAATGAGCGAGGCTGCACGCTAATTTAGATACTATTTTTTTTCACATATTTAAGCAGACTATCGTACACCTGACTTAGTTGGAGCTTGCCTGCTGTTTCTATGTTGTAAACCGAATTACGTGCTCAGTCTACCCGTGGTCTTTCTATGCATATACATCTAATATAAATATAGTTTAGATATTGTCTCTTTGAAGCCTTGTTTCCGCATTACTGTTGGGTTCTCTGGTGGTATCACTCGAGTGTGCCAAGCTAGTTTGTATCCGATTTGTGAGGATCTCAATAGTGCTGCACCTTCATACTGTATTGTCAAAAAAGTGCTTCTCGATTTTTTCCGTCCAAAGTTTCACGAATAGCCTCGTGAGATGGGTTCATATGTTGTACGTGTCGATGTAAGCTTAGAGATGGCTATAGTAGTTGTGTGCACTACAGAACACTTCATAATCGCATCGATTGTTGTAAAGTAGGAACTAAATTATTGAGGATTCTGTGAGATGGTACACTTACTTACGTACTGGCTATGTATAGGATTCTACCCGTACCGACTTTGAAGTGCTGTGACGAGGAATGGAGTAGGTTGTAACGGAGTTTGGAACAGTTGTATGTGTGTACTACTACGATACATCCTGCTGGTTATTGTATAGAATATTGCCACTAGCTATCAAGGTGTTCCCTCTTATTTAGTGTCGGTTTTCGATTGTATGTTCAGATTTTTGGTATGTGTTGATCTTCATTTGTACTAGTTTCCGTATGCATTCATCTCTGTGGGTGTTTCTATACGTATATGATCTACGCCCAGCGATTTGACTATAGACAATACAGTATGGAAATACCCCTTAGTTGAAGGTATTAAGCATTTTTTTTAACCTACCGTATCTTTGCTATTACACAACGTATTCATATATAAATATATATATAATATCAGTCTATACATGCATCATATTGACATACCAATCTACATCTCAACAGAATCATCGGCCGATTGTGCGCCGGAAACCGACACGGCCTATTGGTTCCCAGCACAACCACAGACGGCGAGTTGCAGTTCTTAAGGAATTCGCTTCCCGATGGAGTCAAGTTACAGCGTGTGGAGGAACGCCTGTCTGCCCTGGGAAATGTGATTGCTTGTAATGACTATGTGGCTCTGGTACACCCGGATCTGGACAGAGAAACAGAGGAGATTATTGCCGATGTGCTAAATGTAGAGGTAAGTGGATGTTGGATAGTTGGCGTAAGTGTGTTCGCGCTCTTGTGGCTGTATGTATTATATATATATATATATATATGTGTGTGTGTGTGTGTACGAATACGTACCTACTTTGTACAATAGCTTGGGTCCGCCCTCTGGACACAACTGGGTAGATGTGTATTCATACAGAAATGATTGACCGTGTGTCACTAGGTGGCTGGCAGTAGACTTAGTGCTCATCACACAAGCGAATAGATTTCACGAATAACATTCTGGGGCTTTTCCATGTGTAGCAGCTCCCCAATCTTGTGCTTGGTAAATGTGTTCTATGAAGAAATCTGAAGTAATGGTACGGAAGAGTGGATGATACCTTCGAGATTGAAACGGTAGCTTTATCAGACTTGATGAGTGCGCAGCGCATGAGTACTCCACACCTCCTTTGGTGTTGATAGTTGCGTGATGTCTTGATTTCTCTCAAATGGTGCATGTGTGTCTTCGTATTGATAGCTGCGGTTCTGCTTGTGGTCTGCTCGACTCGGCTTCACATCGCTACTCGTCATGACATATAACTTCTGGCACTCGTCAATGACCTACCGAGAAGACTATCTAGACCGTGCAAGCTTTCGATTCTATATCCAGATCCGTATTGTGTGTCTGTGGCATATATCATTTTTATGTATCCGCTATATATGGGCAGAAAGTGGCAGCGTGTTTTCCAACCATGAATACTATTGCGATAGACCTTGTATATTATATGCTTAATCATTATTAGGATACCTGAGCCTTGGCTCGTAAGCAGGGCGTATTCCACTTTGTTTATTGCTATATACGACATTTGTATCACTATGACAGTCCGCTCACCCAACAACTCTCCATGCCCTCTCCACGCGCACAGGTATTCAGACAAACAGTAGCCGAGCACGTGCTCGTAGGCAGTTATTGTCAGTTCAGTAATCAGGGCGGTATGGTCCACCCCAGTACCACCGTACAAGACCTCGAGGAGTTGTCCTCGCTCTTACAAGTACCCTTAGTCGCCGGTACGATCAACCGTGGTAGTGATGTGCTGGGTGCTGGTATGGTAGTCAACGATTGGGTGGCCTTCTGTGGCATGGATACGACAGCTACTGAGCTGTCGGTAGTGGAGAGCATCTACAAACTGAACGACGCCGCTGGACCTGGACGTGTGGCTAATGAGATGAGAGATTCATTAATCGATTCGTATGTCTTTTGTGCTTTGTATTATGCTTCCGTGTTTGAGAGCATGCATCTCATTGTTGTATGTAGCAACTGTGATGTATATGTGTATGAATATATATATATAAGGTTGTGTGCTAAGACTGCGGCTGTGTTACATCCTAAAATTCGGAACTCTTTAATTCGTAGTCGTTAATTGCAGACTTTGCGCTCATAGTCATGCCTACGTGCTCCAGTACAATCGAATAAGTTGTTGGGTTGCCATTTTTATTTATTTTGAGTCATGTGGTGTTCATCCAAGGCTTCGTCATTTGCCTATCCACCCCATCAGGATTTGTTTCAGTGCACTTGTGACCTATGCTGTGTCCAAATGCATACGTACCTTCGTTGTAGAATGTTATGCACATGGCTGCTCGCTCTCATCACCTTGGTCCTTCTGCGGCAGAGGGAGGCAGTTTCACGCATGGGTCGTACGTAGTACGTAGTGCGGGCTGACTTCTTCAGGCACTTCATTGTATGCTGAAAACTAACGTATTATCGTTTTCTTTTCCTTTCGTTTCGTTACCACAGAGTACAACCGTGGACCAATAACCGATAAATGGAGTATAGCGACTTAGTTAAACTTTGAAATATAGTCATTAAATGGATCTGCTCAAATTTTGTTTGTGGTTTATTGAGCTTCAATACGACTTGAAAGGGTTCCTCTTCGCCCTATTCATATTTTTCTATATATTGATGTTGTACTGCACGTGTTGATTCAAGACTCGGATGCGATTAAATATTTGTTTCAACTAGTGGTAAATAAATTGCTAAATGATTGGATGTACATATTCCTACATGGTTAAATGATTGGGTGTAGATTTTTCTACATGGTTTTGATCTCCGGGATCGTATCCTTATGAGATGCTTATTTCAATACCAATGCCTATCGTTCGAGCTTGTATAGTAAAATAATAATCCTAAATCTTGCCAAGTCGGAAGTCAGAGCACTGAGCAGCAGAATTGCTCAAGAGCTATCTCAACTTTTAAAATAACCCTCGCGTATAAGTGTCTTTTATTTTGAAAATTTAATGTGGTTTGATTATCAGAGTTTTTCTGGCCATATAGTCAGCCCATTTTTGTTTAAGTTGAGTTCAGCAAATTTGCTCGAGAGGTAGCTTGGCTTATTACAAACAAACACCCGTTTATAAATTATATTGATGTGAGTGTATTGCGAAAGTATTCAGTCTCAATGCTACTCGTATTAGGCTTCTATCCCCAGCTTTTCGATAGCCAGATCTATGTACAATTCACGTTGAACACATTTTACTGTACGGTACGAATCAGGTGCGATTTCAAATCTTCTCATCGGCTCTCGGTCAGTCGAAATAACTCCTCTATTGCACTTGTTTTCGAAGCTATATATGCTAACATGGTTCTCTGCAAGCGTTGACGTATGAGCATAGAATGGTTTCATTGCACTTAGTTGGACTTGGGTGATATTTAAATTACACTATCTGATCCAGACATCTCCAGGGTTTGATTTACATATGTAATTTTGTATATACTAATATTTTGCATCGCTTTGACTTTTATACGATTTGTTCTCGTGATGGTATTTGTTGCAACCCTCCTTCAAGGTAGAATGGAGTGAGCGGCTGACTTACGCCTGCAAAACAAAACAAAATGTGAAAGTGAATACCAAGCAATCATGGAAGGATACGACGAATTCATGCACGAAATGCATGTGTATATACTTAAATCGATATACGCTTGAAATGTATACCCTGAGAGTGCATACTACTTGGTACTAATTTAACTTACGTCAAAGACGCCGTCATCCTTCACAGCTCCGGCAGGAGCGTATGCGCTTAAGCTTTGCGCCAGACTGTCCCAAGTCTTCTTGGCCTCTTCGGCCAGTACATTTAAACGCTCACTGACGCCCAACTTGTCGTCACCGGCTTTAACCTCTTTGTAGAAGCCCTGCAGCCTCTCGCTGAGCCTGTAGAAAAGATTGAAAGGTGTGGAACGAAACGATAAGGAGCCACGATGGCACAAACATACAATTAAGTAACACAAGTAACAGATATACGAGTAGATAGGAAAATTCACGTAGATATAACCATAGTACAAAGTCTTCAAGTTGAAGTAACCGTAATACATAGTTGAGGTATATAGCAACATAAATACATAATTGAAGTAAAAAGCAACCATCAATACGTCATTTGACTTACGCATTCACTGAGGTGTTTATCGACTCGGGCACTTTGTATTCCGAGGCTGCAGCGGCAGCGCGTTCTCTAAGCGATGCGACTGTGCTGGTCAGATTGTTCTTTATATCTAGTGCTGTTTGACCAGCGGCTGTTGTGCGCAAATCATCCAGCTTAGCAGACGCCGTTGAACTCGCATCCTGTACTGATGACAGCACAAACGCCTGGGTGGATGCAATGGTCTCGGATAAGGTAGCCTTCTGGCGTTCAATGACCTCTACGTAGTGTTTGAGTGTGGGGCTGCTTTCAGGGAGGGATTGTGTGTACTTGTTGGCCTCAGTCACATTGTGCGCCGCCCGCTGGTAGAGTCGGTTGGAAACTTTCTGCGTGATCTGGAAGATCTTGCCAGATCGACCCTGTTCTGTTGCCAGGGCCAACTCCTTCTCGTCTTCAACCGAGGCGGGGGGTAGATAATAATCCACATTCTCCTCGATAGTCTTCGTTGTATTGTCGTACATCTCGGTAGCTCTCTCCCGTGTAGCAGCGGTTGAGTTCGCTACGGTTTGCGCGGTGGTGTTGTAGTATTCACCTGCTGCTTTCTGTGCATCAGCCGCCCTAGCCTGCACTGCCTCAGCTGCAGCTCCTGCCTGTGCCTGTATAGCCCCGACAGCCTCGCCAGCGCGTGCCGAGGTCTCATTGTACTTCTGAGCGGCAAACTCAGAGTTTTCATTGTACTTCTGAGCGGCAAACTCAGATGTTTCCTTATACTTTTGAGCTGCAAACTCTTGTACCTGAGGTGCTTTCTCCTCAAGGTAGTCTAGTTGTGCATTGGCTGTAGGCTCGAGGCGCTGTAGACCGGGCTGGACGTATGGCCAGATAACCGCTGAACCTTGTGCTAGAAGTCCTTCTCCGGCTTCTAGTGCTTTTCTATGAAACGCAAATGACCATACAAGCGTATAGATGTAAGAATTACATTGAGTATCTTGCTGTTTACTAAAGACTAATTTTCGCGTTCTGTTTAATTTCACAATTACATGGCAGGTAACCACGACATTCTACTCAATAACAATGGCTTGAATGCATAGCTCAGCGGTTGCACACACAACTTACTTGACGTATTGATTTGATTCCTTCGCCTGTGAATAGAGATTCGCGGCAACACCGGTTGCGTTCTGTACAGGCTGGTAGTTGGCCACCCGCTCCACAGGAGTCTGCTGACTTGTTTGCTGTTGTTCTGCCATGATTAATAAACCAGAAAGTCCTCGCTGTATAAATGGGGTATGCGCAGGTATGGAAGTTCTTTATGTATATGTAATTATTTTTCAAAAGAGAAGACCGGTTTTACTTTTTGATTTCATCTGTAGAATTAGAGAGTAAAAAAGTACAGAATTGATGATGAAAATTATGAATCTTGTTCAGTTGTTGTTGACTCTTGTTGTGTTTGTTGGATGTTGTTTCGAATTTCGAGGAGAGTTTTTCTATAAATAAAGAATGTTGTACGATACCATCGAATGTCGATATTTATGTATTTACTAAAAATAGTATTTACACTGGGGAGTGGGGACAGCCTGACAGGCCTGCGGCCCTGCGCCCTGCGCGAGTTGCAGCCTCCCGCTGTCCCGCAAGCCTTGACTTGAGTCTATTTATTTATTTCAAAAATCAAAAATCTAAATAAGTCAATATATAACTACGGACTAAGGTAGTACGGTTTGCTATTTTTATACGTTTTTCGAAAAAAATACGTAAAGTAATCTTCTATGGCCTATTGGCTAAATACATTTGAACCTATTTATGTATTTCTGATGCCTGATGGTCTACTTTTTTTTTTACTTTTACAATTTCCATTATGTACATATTTGTTTTTGTCTTTGTTATATTTGTGTTTTGAAAAATTGATATCAATTGGCAACGGCAGACCAGAATTCCCTATGCCACCGTCGACAGGTTGAATATGTGTCGAAGCAATCACTTCCACCTTCGACAAGATAAATATGACAAGAATACTATCCAAATTAAGGATTCGTTTTGTTGTAGAAACAATTTGTTTTCAAAAAATCGGGCCAATCTTAACTCATCTCATATATTTCGCAGATTTGGAACTGAATCTTTGATTCTGATTCGTGATCTGCAAATAGACGATATTAGGCTCATTGTATTATTGATAGATAAAAATCACGAGACAGGATTCTTAAACCAATCCGATTCTGGAAAAGAAACTTTCATGTTGACAGGCTGACAGGTCAGCATAGGTATGCAATGTGTCGACAGGTGACACTTAACGTCTATTTGGCATATGTAGCCATAATAAGCCAGCCCTCATATGATATAAATATGAATGACCTGTGTGAGTGAGTCCAATATGACCATAGCCTCCTATAAATACATATACTTCATATTCTAGCATATATAGATTATCGATATAAGATACCAGGCACCAGCTATTACAACACGAAAGTCTAAACGAGCCAATGAATATTCTAAACACTATACCATCCCAAGGCCCCCTTATGCCCGTTCCGGAGGGGAGCAGGATGCAGAAGAAGCGGATGCTGTGAACGATGTTATTTATGTTCGTCTATCAGATTTTCATCCGTATGCGAGAGATTATATCACTTACTGCTACTTATGATAGCGCACTCAATACATCTCTATTGCATGTATACATGCTGAAGGCAATACAATAGCTATGTATATATATATATATATATATATATATATATATATATATATATATATATATACATGTGTGTGTGTGTGTGTGTGTCTGTTTCTGTGTCTGTGTCTGTGTCCATGTCTGCATGCGTGCGTACGTATGTATAATAAATATATATATGTATATATATATATATATATATATATATGTGCGTGTGTTGTGCGCGCATATATATATATACATATATATGTATTATTGATGATGATGTGATGCGTGATGTCCGTGTCCGTGTCCGTGTCCGTGTCCGGTGTCCATGCGCGCAATGCACGTATGTATGTATATATATGTATGGCATGTATATGTATATTGTTATATATATTATTATATATACAATAGCAAAACACATTACATATATATTGCTCTCATATGCATATGGTACATGGCATATATATATATGATATATATACGATATATGTATATTATTATTATATATATGTATCATTATTATATATAATATATGTATTATGTATTATATATATTATTATTATAATATATAATATATACATTATATATTATTATATATATATATATATATATATATTATTATATCATATATATATATAAGTACTATATATTACATGTGTGATCTTTATCTACACGTGCGCGTGCATGGCATGTACATTACTGTATTGATGTTGTGTGTGTATGGCTGTGCATGCAATGTGTACGTACGTGACGCAACGCATAAACATGGAACACATGATTGATATATGTATTATATATAATACGTATATATATTATATTACATGTACCATAACATGCATGCAATAATATGTAATAACATATTAATGTATATTGCAATAATATACATATACAACATATATCTTTTGTCATTATTACATACATATATACATTACATGCATGTATGTGCATGTGTATTATAATATTATTATATATATATATATGCATATATATTATGTATATATATTATATATATATGCAATATTATATATTATTATATATATCCGTATGAATAATCACGCTATGCTATATATAACATGTTTATATCCCATCTGTGCATGTATATACATATGTATACGCATACATATCTTTATGTTTTACTATATACATATATTAACCAACCCATACATATAAATATTTATATGTAATATATATATATGTATTATATTATATATATATATTATATATTAGCATATATATGCATATGTATATATATAATATATGTGTATATTATGATGACATTATTATTACGTGCATAATTATGTTATATATTAATACAAATGTATATATATAATATGTTGTTGATGATATGATGATGACGTGCGTGTGTGTAAAATATGTATGTATGTGTATGTATATTGATATTTATGTATGCATATTTATCATATTATATGCAAATATACAAAATATATGTATATGTATGTATACGCATGCGTACGTACGTATGTACGCACTCCATTCCGTACGTATATGTTAATAATATACGTAACCTGATATGTATATATATGTATTATTATCATAAGATATATATATTACATATATTATATATATATCTTATATGCATGTATATGTAATATGTATAATTATGTATGTATGCATAATTACGTATGCATATGTATTACTGTATATATGCATTATTATATATTATTATATATTATTATATATTATATATATGTATATATTATTATGTAATGCATATTACATGCACATATGTATCAACTTATTACATTATACATATATACATATGTTTGTTTCTGTATTTGTCGCATGCGCATCCATGGATTATGCTGCACAACCATATATATACATAATATATATGCGTGCGTGTATGCGTGCGTGCATGTATGTCCTGGTATGTATGCATGTATATGTATTATGGTATGCATTATTATTATTATTATATATATGTATATATATGTTATATATTATATATTGTGTATGTATGTATATATTATATTACCATATATATATGCATATATATGTCTATGTATCCATATCTATACACATCCATATACAAACATACATACATATATACATATGTCCGTGTCCGTGTCCGTGTGTGTCCGTGTGCGCATTGTATACATTACGTCCATGCAACCATGCGTGCATGTACGTATGCATGCATTATTAACGCACATGCATGCATTATACATATTATTATTATATTATGTATATATATGTATATTATCTTATTATATTATTACTACGCATGTACGCATACGTGCATGAACGTATATATGTAACGCATTATGACATTATATTAATATTATTATTATATACATATTATATATTATTATTATTATATTATTATTATTAATATATACATTATTATATATATATACATGATATTGATACATATATACATATTACGCACTGCACAAAAAAATACATATATATAATCAGCCTAAACATACCGGTGATCGTTATATCATAACATATATGTATATATGTACACAATATATAATCATAATTTTTTTTTTTATATATACATGTTACGTAACATATGTTATGTGTGTATATTATTATTTTACATAGATACCAACCCATGTATATATTGTATATATATATATAATATAATATATATATATATATATATTATGTATACTTTTTTTATGTGTATATATAACATGGAGAAAATATATGCATATATATACGCATATATATATCATCGTACCCCTTATTTATTATTACGCGCACCTTATATAACATGTATGCATATGTATAATAAACAAACATATTTATATATTATGTATTATGTATGTACATATAGCATAAATACATATTATGGTATATATACATATTAATATGCATATGCATATGCATTTGCACGTAACATATATGTTTTATGCACATATGTATACATACATCCATATCCGTCCGTCCGTCCGTCCGTCTGTCCGTGTCCATCCATCTCTGTATTATGTATTATATGTTACATATATATTATTATATCGTGTGCAACGAGTATATTTTTCATATACAAACATATATATTATTACATGCGTGCGTGTGCGTGTGTATGTTATCCATATTATTATGGTATGTGTATATTATATATATCCATTATTATATATATGGTATTATATATTGTTATTATTATATATTATATATTTCATTCCATATATACATATACATACATATTATATATTTCCATATCTATAGCTATAATCGATGTTATATAGCCTATCCGAATCTTTATATATATTCATATTTATTTATATACATATTATACAAAATGCATATATATATATATTCATATATGTATATATTACATATATATATATATATATATACATATATAAAAACGCATATATATGCGTGTGTGCGTCTGTATGTATGTGTGCATGCATATTATTTTTTATTTGTTTTATATACTAATTTATATATATATATATATATATATATATATATATACTGAAAACGTATTGAAAACGTAATGATATATATTTCTATAAAAAAACGTATTCATATACGTATGTTTATGTATATATGTATGTATGTAGTAATGTATATATATATCTAATATATATATATGTATATTTATATATGCGTATGTGTGTGTGTGAGTTTGTATTTTTACATATATATATGTGTGTGTGTATGTGTGCGTGTGTGTGTGTGTGTTTTATATCGTATTAAATTTATATTTGCTTGCTTGATTCGTTTGCTTTTCACGTAGCTCGTTTTTTGGATTGTACGTGTATTGGCATATATGTTTGTACGTGATTTGAATGATTGTGTATAATCCATGTACAGTTACCTATCATCATATGCTATGTTAAAATTTTGACTCAAAATCTGTGTTCAAACCCTTTTCGTACAGTTTTATCAACTCTATATGATGCAACTCATATTGACAAAGTAAGCTTTGCATCATTTCGTTGTAACTTCTTAGCAACCGCAGATTGCATCGGCTAGTCGCATAGACAAGTACAGTTGATGACTATCTGGCAAGGACAGTAAATTCCCGTCCTCAAGGGAAATTTCATCGACACCCATATATCAAGATTTCGTCATCGAACAGACAAAACATAGATGTAACATGTAGTGTTGTGTAGAGGTGCTCCTGCAGCGAGTTGGACACCACTATCCACGCCAGGCGCCAACATGGACCAATATTGCGCCATAAACACTCGTATTAATTCTTCTATCAAGATTTTCGATGGTAAGATCTATATGAGAATCAAGTCGGATATAGTTCACTGCAGGCTTTAGGGTACAAATCAGGTGTAATTTTAAAAACCCCTCCTACTTCTATGAAATGGCATTTGTTACACTTGCTTTTGGATCAGTATCAGCATCGGTTGGGCTGTCGATTGGTCATGCATTTTTGTCAATTTTCAAAACATGTTGAGCGATCGTAATGCTCGGAAAATGATCTTAATTTGGAATTCAAATTGATGTAAACTGTTAACTTCTGATGAGTTGAGAGTTTTCGGAATGTCTTCTTTCCGACATATTGCTGTCTAAATCTACAGTCGAAATAGCTCCTCTATTCGACTCGTTTCCAAAACTATATGTGCTAATATGATACTCTGCAAGCATTGACGTACCAACACTAAAATGGTATCATTAATCCGGTTTCAACTCGAATGGAATAAAAAAATACACAATCTGATCCAGACGTCTCTGGGGATTTATTTACATTAAAAATATGACATTGCTTTGATATTTAATCTATCCGTTCCCGCGATGCAATGTATTGTGTCCCTCTTCCATGGTAGAGTGCATTGAGCAGCTGACTTACTTCTGCAAACCGAAACAAAGTGATAAAGTGAATACCAAACAACTACGAAGGGATACGAAGAATTAAAGCACCAAATGCATGTGTATTTGTTTAAAGCGTATAGTTTGAGCGCACATGCTGCCTGATATTCCATTCAAGTTACGTCAAAGACGCCGTCATCCTTCACAGTTTGAAGGCCTGTCGCCTGTAGCTGAGCCTGTATAAAAGATTGAAGGGTTTGTACGCCGCCCGCTGGGTCCTGGCAATAGAAGAGGGTCGATCTGGGAAGATCTTCCACATTACCAGCGAGCGGCGTACAAACCCTTCAATCTTTTATACAGGCTCAGCTACAGGCGACAGGCCTTCAAACTGTGAAGGATGACCGCGTCTTTGACGTAAGTTGAATGGAATATCTGGCAGCATGTGCGCTCAATCTATACGCTTTGGTGAGGCTGTCGGGGCTATGCAAGCAAAGGCTGGAGCTGCAGCTGAGGCAGTGCAGGCCAGGGCGGCTGATGCACAGAAAGTAGCAGCTGACTGCTACAACACCACCGCGCAGACTATGGCGGAGAGAGCTACCGAGTTGTATGACAATACAACGAAGGCTACTGAGGCGAATGTGGATTATTATCTACCCCCAGCCTCGGCCGAAGACGAGAAAGAGCTCTCCCTCGTCTTCGGCCCAGGCTGGGGGTAGACAAATATAATACACTTTTGTTTTACCGGCTGCTTGTTGTGCACCAGCCGCCCTGGCCCACACTGCCTCAGCTGCAGCTCCAGTCTGTGCCTGCATACCCTCAACAGCCTCGACAACCTGTGCCGAGATCTCATTGTACTTCCGAGCGGCAAACTCAGATGTTTCCTTATACTTTTGAGCTGCAAACTCTTGTATCGGAGGTGCTTTCTCGTCAAGGTTGTCTAGTTGTGCATTAACTGTAGGCTCGAGGCGCTGTAGACCGGGCTGGACGTATGGCCAGATAACCGCTAAACCTTGCTTGAGGAGTCATTCGCCGGTTTCTAGGACTTTTCTGTGAAACGCAGATGATTATATATGTGTATAAGTTTGTGGAAACCATATTGGACATCGGGTGGTTTACTAAATACTAATTGTCGCATTCACGTTATTTCCACACTTGCATAGCAGACAACCACAACATACTACAGAATTGCAATTGGCTTGATGAACACTTCAATACATAGCTGAGCAACCACAAACGACTTACTTGACATATCGATTCGTCTCTTTCGCCTTAGAATAGAGATTCACGGCTACACCGGTTGCGGTCTGTACCGGCTGGTAGCTGGCCACCCGTTCTACAGAGGATTGCTGGATTGTTTGCTGTTGATCTGTCATGATGATAAATAAATAAATAAATTCTTGCTGTATAAAAGTTATACTTGTAATAAAAAATTGAAGAATTAAGGTAAATTTTGGTATTTACTATTCTATTTATTATGTTTGTATATACGATACGATATCAAAAAATATATATATATTTACACACTATCCGTAGAGAGGAGCCTAAAATCAAAAATGCCTAGACTATACCAGCAGAGCAGCCAGCTGCCAGCCTCTATACTCTATACTGTATAGTCTTTATGTGGACTATGGATTATGAAATATGCAATATCCTACATAGTTATAGACGAGAATTCTTATTTTTGTAAAAAAAAATGCCGATCTTGAGATCGGGATCCCACATATTTTGCAGCTCAGATACTGAATCTCTATTATTATTGCTGGATCTCTGAAGGTGAATATCAGGCAAGTTGTAGTCAGGGGAATCGCCGGCGCCCATGGCGTTCAGCCATGTCTTTTCAAAAGAGAACATTCATGACGTATATCGCACTTCTGACTGTAATAAAAGAAATGACGTCCGGACATGTCGTCATAGCGAAGTAGTTTCCGACGGTCTTATCGTGTCGTCATAGCGAAAAGTGCTGTCTTTTATACCAGCCCAGCTGATAAAAGCCTCCCTATTTGCTAAATATTTCTTTAAGGGCCTATCCCTATGCATTATGCATATTTAGCCTTCCCACTGTATAAATATATACACGCTAAATTTATTTTTAAAATAAATAGAAGGCTATGGCGGATTGGCGGTGGCCTATGGGCTTTTTAAAAATCAGATACTTTCAGAAAATAACCTTTTTTGTGGTTTTTTTTGGTGAAAATCGATAAAAAGCATTATGATGAGGGCCAAACCGATCCCCTTTTTGGTGACACATTTTGTTTACAATGTGTGTTACAAGCGTTGACACTTGACACTTGATGTCAATTTGCAACACCCGCACATAAAATAAATATATATACATCCACATTATTTATTTTTTTAAATACACCTGTGTGATTTCACTGATTTGTACAAAAGTTTATTTTTTTGTGAATTATGGTATTTCAGTTTTCGATACGAGCCACGAGGTAGCATAACACGAAGGTCTGAACGAGTCAAAGGCCTGTAATCCTAATCACTATACATTTGAATGGCCGTCCCAAGGCCCCCAGCTGCCCGTTCCGGAGGGGAGCAAGATGCAGAAGACACGAATACAACTGCTGTTCCTTGGCTTAGGGTAGTACTGCAAACGATGTTCTTTATGTTCATCTATCAGTTTTTTATCGGTAAGTGAGAGATATTACTACATCAAACTGCTTATGAGAATGTACCTAATTGGTTCATCTCTTTGTTACACAATACAATATATATATATATATATATATATATATATATATATATATATATATATATATATATATGTGTGTGTGTGTGTGTGTGTGTGTGTGTATATATATATATGTATGTATGTATGTATGTATGTATATATATATGTATGTATATATATATATATATATATATATATATATATATATATATATATATATATATATATATATATATATATATATATATATATTATGTTTGTAAGTGCTTGATGTGTTTATTTTACTTAATTTGTTATTTGAATTTTTGTATGTTTACCTGCATTTATATTTGCTCGTGAGTTTTTTATTGCGTTTCATCCATGTACGATCATCGATCCCCTTAGGCTATGTGGAACATTTTGACTCACAGGATCAACTCTAATCTGTATTCAAACTCTTTGCAGACTGTTCTATAAACTGTATGATACACCTCACAACGACAAAGTAAGCTATGCACCATCTCATTGTAATCTGGTATCAACCGCAGATTGCATCGGCTAGTCGTATAGACTAATACAGTAGACGACTGGCTCGCAAGGATAGCACATTTGCTTTGTTCAAGAGAAGTTTCACCCGCACACATATATGTCAGGATTTCGTCATCGGACAAACAAAACATAGATGCTCGTTGCTGTTGACGCGGAATAATGTGTAGAGGTGCTCCTGTAGGGGAAATGGTCACCACTATCCACACCAGCACCAACATAGACCAGCACTGCGCCATAAACATTAGTATGACCAACGAAGCATTTTCTCAGCCGAATGGATGCCCTCGTAGCCACTACCATTGACCGCGGACATCGGCACTGATGGTTCTGTTACCGTTATCGCTAACACTACTGACATAGCTTCCCGGAGTAAGAAGATGCACTGCGCATTGGATAGTATTCTTTCTTACCGGTAATGTATTGATCAGAGTACGCATCACTGCCGATGTATGTTGCAGAGCGTCGCCACAAGAGACACCATCTGTCGTCAAAAATAACGTACTAATCACGTCACAATCTTCTATAAACAGATGTTATGCTTCATAACTCAAACCTAGAAGATATTTTGTACCGATATACACCTTGCATGTCATACTATTACTACACATACACACACACACATCGATTTTAAAACACATCCAATCTTGTTCACTACGTATGTTGCAGCCAATAGGGCAGCGCCCCAGGAGAAGAGAGACGCAGCTGCTGCATCTGGTGTCTCGGGAGTGGCCGGTGTGAGCTCTGCTGCCCCCAGGCATGTGCAGTAGATTGATTTCATTGGTTGCATGTTAATTAGTAATTGTCCGATTCTATTGATTAGTACCATAGTGGCCGGACATTAGTAGTCTCACGGTTGCTTAGTTATGTGTGTTGTTGAGCTCCTGCGTTTCTGAAAAGGAGAACGGCTAAGCTGTGGAGAGTATAACCTCCATGAACTGTTCCCAATCTGTCGGCATGCCTAGAATTTTGTGTATGAGAGCTGTGGTATGGCAACTCACTTGTACTTTATTATTTAGGCAGGGGCACGTGTTCTATGACCCATTGTTTGCCGACGGAGCGGAAGCCTACATGAGCATCTACATCAACGAGCAGTCAAATTTTGGCTTGAATTCGAGCGAAGTATGTGATCTTTTCGGTCAGTAGTGCCAATCTGGCGCTGGTTATTCAACCCCATTGACGGTTGGCATGTGTTAGTGTGTGTGTTTTAGGTTCATTGGTAGTTGTAAATCTTTCATTCGCTCTATCTATCCGGTTTGTTTGCGATCTGAACACACACCTGCCGGGAACTCACATAGCCCATTTACAGGTATATACTTTTCTACCTGAGGGTTGGGATGAAAGTCCGCTTGATAGCTTCGTGGATCTGAATAGACTCTCACGACACTTGCTTATGTACAGTTCGTGTTGTAGCAGCTCGTTTTTGAGTGTCATTATATTGATTTGCTCTTTTGGTGAATATAAAGTACATACCAGTAGTGTGAATTTCCGGTGTTTGTATATAACTATTACGATACAAACTTGAGATCCGGTTCACATATATACCACTATTTAGACGCATCCAAGAATTGAACCGTTGTAATTCTGATAGATGAATCTTGTGAGTATTTCAGATACCAATACCCGATTTGAATTCTATTTACTCTAGTCTCGTGATCCAAACTCTTCACAAACATTGATTACCAACACGTATATACCTGTTCCGTGCATGAGTATTCCAACTGACATGCGATCTTCCCATTCTTCTCCAATCTTCCCCACGTCGCTGATTACACACTATACCACTCGTTCAGACGGCAGCCATCTGGGAGAACAGTCTGGCCATCGGTAACTGGAGCCAACACCCCGACATCGACCCGAGCTTTGCCATCACACACGCCCTTCCCATATCGGACAACGTCAAGAACAACGGTTCACTCTATGTGCACGTGGTGCTGTCAGGCCCCACCCACTTGCTTGGTAGTGCCGTGGGTTCGTGTAGCGCAGATGGAGACGAGTGCAGTGGGGAGACGGACGGTGACGCTGTTATAGTTACCAGGACGCAACAGCTGACTATATATAAAGAGGTTGCAAAAGCTAATACGAAGAAACGCCTGCTGTTCGGTGAGGCATTCGGATTGGGTCACGTTTTCGAGTTTAGGTCCTTGTTTTGAGTTCAAACACCTACACGGTAGATTGCACATACACATAGGCATTAGATATGTCGAGCGTGCCTCCCAAATCCATTGTCATAGTTGTTGAGTTGCCATATGTCTTGGTTTGGGTTTGGTGATAAATATTTGTGGAATATTGTTACGAGTGCGCATACACTTTAAAATCGATATAGTTGAAAGTGTTCTATGCGGAGACAAGACGACAGCAGTTATCTCAATGCCCTTACAGACTATGTATCAAACGAGACAGTATAATTCGATATATAAGGTGTTCTCGTTCTCACCTACCTATCTCCGTGTGTCCTGGTACAGAAGATGAAGTGGACGCGAATGCGGAACCAACACCTTCGCCTCATGCAGACGGAACCATCATCGCTTACTGGCACCCGTATGTTGTCCAAATGTATTGTTCATCGACTCCCGTCTGTTGTGATGCCGTAGTCTTCCACACACAAGTCCGCCATTGTTGTTTCGACTGCGATGTGATCCATGCTTCGCAATTTTGGTAGTGAGTTGTAACTATCATACCCCTTGCGAGTTCTACTGCACACAACTAAAATGAAGCTATAACATACACGACGACTTCTCATCGCCCAGGAATATAACGATCAATCTTGTTTACGACATGGGAAAGATCGCTCGTAAACAGCTCCCAGAGCCATGCCTGCGGTATCTTAACTTTAACGATGAAAGTCTTACATACGACAACGTCATATACGTTAACGATTTCTGGAACCTCGCGGTGAGTATCCCATGTTGCAGTATACCTTATAATTTGGATATACATATCATATATATATATGTGTGTGTGTGCGTGTGTGTGTGTGTGTATAAATATATATATATATATATGTGTGTGTGTGTGTGTATTGTGTGTGTATATATATGTATATATATACATGTGTGTGTGTGTGTAAATATACATGTGTATAATATATATGTGTGTGTGTGCGTATATGTATATGTATATGGATTTATATATATATATATATATATATATATATATATATATATATATATATATATATATATATATATATATATATATATATATATATATATATATATATATATATATGTATGTATGTATGTATGTATGTATCTATATGTATATATATATATATATATATTGTATCTGCTATATCAGTTATATTTATATACCTTGGTATAGACTTTTTCCCTATGAATTGGCATGCATTGCTCGTGTTGCAATACTACGATAGGAATAGTCTATTATGCCACTGTTTCAAACAGTCAGTCAACCCTACTGCCCCTTCCCCCCCCATTCACGCTTCGCGACTCTTTCTAACATACGCTACTGTTGACATGGTTTTCTCAGGAAGATCGCATCCCCGTGAATGATACTCTGGACACACTCCAGGTGCATCTGCAAGTATATCCCGTAGGCCTCTTCAAATGGAACTTCTTTCTGTCCATGAAGGAGTCAATGAGACAGCAGCAAATGTTTGTATGTCTCTGAGTCTATGGAATTGCGAATTTGTGGTTGAATTGTCCTCCACGAGGTCGGTGGTATTGAGTGTTTACTTCCGTACTCACTCATATCAATCCGATGCGTATCGCTACCGTTCAAGTGATGATAGTGCGTAGTAGCAGGTGTTGTGATGCTTCTGGGCATATTGACATCTTGTTGTCTAAGAGTATTCTGCATGCGCGCTGCAATATTTCAAAATACTATAGCTGTCGCTGACATATTCGAGCCCGCCTCCCTTCCAGTTCACTCATACATGCGTCAGTAAGTACGTAGACAATCTGCTCATACACTAATCTCGATATATAGTTGTATGTGTACATAACGATGGCGCTGCTGTGTACAGATTCATGTATATATATTCATTCCACATGTGCTGTTCTCATGTATTGCATAGGGGGGGGGGCGGCGGCGGCGAATCTGATATGATGAAGCGCATGTTGACCGACACTAATCCCATCCTGCTGGTGGTGACCATGATTGTCACCGTTCTGCACACGGTATTCGACATACTCGCGTTCAAAAATGGTATGCCCTTAAATATATATATATATATATATATTGTCTTGCCACCAATGTGATACGTATAGATAACACGTGCGCTTCAATTTTTAATATACATTACATTCATGCGCAGTTTCCGGCAATACTTCACTTACGCACTCGTCAAATTGTATATACGGGCCGGGATAATATGTTCAATGACATGCAGCCAACTTTAAACCGCAATTTAATTGCAAGTGTCATAAGCAATCTATCAGTGTCCAACGGGCAAATCCTAAAATGCTTGTTTGCACAAAAGACCCAATTTTACCTCAAATTCCGACTTCAATACATCATAGATATTCAATTCTGGAAGAACCGCAAGTCTGTAGAAGGGTTGTCCATTCGGACCATCTTTACCAACCTCTTTTTCCAAATTGTGATCTTCTTGTACTTGGTAGACAACGAAACCAGCGCCATGATACTTTTCAGGTATTGCCTTGAATCTGCCCGTCGCAATTGTGCTTTCAACGCGATGAATAAGGCTCTTTACTCGTATCTATCGGTGCTATGGCCCCGTCCTAATGAGCAGTTCTTAAATTCGATTGCAATAGGATATACAGTATTTTTGGCTGTCTCAGAATCAAGTTCGGCTTTTGTATCTATAAGTTGCATATCATATGTTTGGGTGGTGCTGGTCTATAGCATATTTAGCCGGCGTATGATCCCGAGTGTGTGCGTGTGTATGTGTGCTTGTTCTTGTACGCGGTAGTCGTATCCGTTCACTTCGGTTGGAAAGTCAAGTGACGCGTCGCCTTCACACAGACATACAACAGTGTGTTTTAAGCCTTAGGTTAATATTAGAGCTACCATGGCATTGGCACTTCCATGCGGTACGAGTTTATCCATAGCCTCAGACTTGTATCGAGCATATTATTTTCGTGTGTACTCATTTGTCTTTCCCTACTGATTTGTCAGTACGGGCACAGGTATTCTGATTGAGATGTGGAAAGTCACTAAGGCTTCGGATGTCACTTTGCATCACAATCAGAGGTGGTTCGGCATTATACCGAAAGTTAGCTTCGACGATAAGAAGTCATACGCTGTGTCTAAGACCAAGGAATACGATGACGTAAGTGGGAACACGCACGATGCCTGTGATGTATTTATTCAGACATGTTCGATGAGTTGTATTCAAAGAATCGTGAATATCATGGTATGTGATAAAGCACGCTCGATGCCTGTGATGTATATATTCAGACATGTTCGATGAGTTGTATTCAAAGAATCGTGAATATCATGGTGTGTGATAAAGCACGCTCGATGCCTGCGATACGTTCATCAGTTATGTGCGTTGTATTGCGCTGGCACTGGTTTATAGTTCTCTGAAGTTGTCTTGTGGGCCTTCTGTGGCGAATCCTGGATGTAAATGTGCTAAGCGCTCAACTTCTTTGATCATCATTAGATTATGAGCCAATTGAATGGCCTGGCAGAAGGTGGGAGTATTCGCGCACTGCATTTGACGTGGCTTCTTCGCCTGTAGATACCCGTTGTTGTCGGCGTCATTTTATGTTGTGACCTAACCCAACCTCGTTCTGGCTTCTCACTGCAGTACGCTTATTCCTTCCTCGGGAAACTCCTGGGACCGTGCATTGCCCTGTACTCGATCTATGCACTATACTACAACGAATATAAGAGTGTCTACTCGTGGGTCATTAATAGCTTGGTTGGTGCCATCTACACTTTCGGTATGTGGACTACCGATCAGACTGCTTCACAATTGATTCCCAAACTGATTGACCATCATCCCTGCTGCACGATGATCTTCATTCGGTAACCAGCATAGCTCGATGACCATGCGCCGGGATCAACTAGCCAAGCAATGCATGCTTGGTGTATTGATTCGCGCCATAAAACACGCACAGATAATCTTGACTTGGATACACGATTGGAGAACAAATCGATCTATATGTTTCCCAAGTGGAAGCTATCAACACACGCCAGAATCGTGATGCGTGTTCTAAAAACGCACATCCAATTGACAATGATGCAGGTTTTATCGCCATGACGCCGCAACTGTTCATCAATTACAAACTGAAGTCGGTTGCGCACATGCCTTGGCGGATGATGACTTACAAGGCCCTTAACACCTTCATCGATGACCTCTTCGCCTTCATCATTACAATGCCGTGGCTGCACAGACTAGCGTGCTTGCGTGATGGTAAATGACTGAATTAGGATGTCCACTGCTTGGATCGATATTCAAATGTGCAAACCTCAAAATTCGATTTCTCAATTTGTTTCCGAAGTACTTATTCGCAGTGGCGAAACTCCGCATTACTCCTTTTTGAGAGTGATATGCCGTACATTTTGTACCAAGCTATATGCTTGGATGTGTGTATTTAGTGCCATTCCGTTTTCAAAAGCTTCATGATTCGGTTGTCGATTTGATTCCTACCCTTGATGACATATATTCTACCTACGGAAGTTTCTATTTTCAGCCCCCGCACCTACAGGCACGTGAGGCATGTCTTGTTCTCAATGGACAAATCACCCTTAGTTAAATTCATTAGTCCCACTTCTTTCGATTTATGCTCAAATCATGAATGCTTGGACGTTGCAGATGTGATCTTCTTCGTATACCTGTATCAGAAGTGGATTTATCCAGTTGACCCAAATCGAAGGTATGAGTATGTCCGTGTCCATCCGGATTATGCTTAGTGGGTCGACTATCCGGTTATATGCCTTTTCTTGTCCAGTGAGAGCTCAACTACCTCCTGTTGCCCTCGAATCCTTAGCAGCATTAATACAAGAGCGCATATGTGTTTACCTCAAATAGGAACGAATTTGAAGGCGGCGATGCAGCTGGAAACAAGAATGAGACGGAGTCCGGCGACGATATTGATACATTGAAAGGTAAGCCGAAATCATAACACCGAATTTATTGAATGGTTACCGTTGAGTACCCACATGGATAGATAATACTTTCGCGTTCTTGTTCCTAATCCAGTGAGAATCAGAGTTCTGCTTATTTTCTTTTGGCGTGGGCTCACGTATTTGGACAGAAGAACACACAGATGGCTAGCTGTGCTCATCTGCGGAATACTCAACTCACTAGCGTGGTGTGTTATGTGGGGAGAAGAGGCAACAGGCGTTATATGTACTTGTTACACTTTATAACCTTATCCTTTATTTGCAGATGCTGTCAGCCCGGTGGAGGACGCGACAAAGAGCCCAAGTGTGGCTGCGGACGCCACAATAACGAGCAAGAACAGGAACAAAACTGAAGTCAGGACTGCAACAGGCAATGGGGATGAAGCAGAGACTAGTGACGATAACACAGCAGGAAAGTAGTGATGAGAATGAGACTAGCGACAATATTAGTACATCGAAAGGTAAGCCGGAACCTGAATTCTGTAATATATGAATAACTACGATATAGCACAGTGTTGCTACGCCAGCGATGATACCTTTGCATACTCGGAGTCGACCCGGTGAGAGCCAAATATCACTTTGGTATATATGATAGACTTAGTAATTTTCTTACACCTTGGTTTATATGTTTTTGGACAGAAGACTCAAATTGCTAGCCACGATCGCCCGTGTATTGATTGACTCAATAGCTTGATATGGTATGCGAAGCAGCCAGATAAGTTAAAGGTTTTCATAGCTGTGTCTTCTCTTTAATCTATAAATTTCAAAACTATCTCGCAGATAATGTCAGCCCAATAGAGGTCACGGCAAGAGACCTATCTTAGCTCAGAGCACCGTGAAGAGTGCGAGGAGTTGCAATCGCATCACTTCAACGACACATAGTACGGAAACAGTTTGTAGTTGTTCGTACCAACAAAGATTAAAGAGTTATAATTGCACTATATATGTAATAGCTTTCCCTGTTCAAAATTGGTGATATGTTTTATATAACTTTAGTTTGCGTTTGCCATCTTTGGTTTCCTATTTGAATCTATCAGCAAATAATTGATATATATCAACAACGAATTCGAAAGTACTGAAATATGACAAACACTGTCATGATTGATATATATCAACAACGAATTCGAAAGAACTGAAATATGACAAACACTGTCGTGTGTCTCTGCTCTAATGCGGGCGATATACAATGATTTCAGATTTGCAGTCAACGAACACTGGAACTGTAAACCTTGAATGAACTAAATCTCATTTGTTGCTCCCAGCCATACGCAAAGTTGGTATTTGATACACTATTTATGATGCAGAATAGATTTTATCTTCTTACTCGACTTCGCTGTCAGGTGTATTTGTTTCCTACTGAGCCAAGTAATGATTCTGTGAGGCACTGTCCCGACATCCTTCTATCAGCTCCTCTAAAAAGCAGAAAAAAATGGTCAAATCGTTGAGATACTCGTTTTGCATTAACTCTAGAATGAATCGAGGCATTTGGACTAATTTTTGCAAGCCACCGAAAGCCACCGCCACCTGTGGCAACTTCAACCCCAACCCAGTTCGACGGGATCGCCAAAATCGTTCCTCGAGACTATAATTGATAAGGTTTGCTCTAGACTGAAGTTTGCTATGCAGATCCAGAACATTATCCGGTGGAGTCCGAAAAAATTACAAAAGAACCCCGAGCTACGGTCGGTTCTGACTTCATTAAAGACTATACAACATATCAGCGGCAGTTTATGAGTTTATGCTCTGTGGAGTATTGGAACGTGATGTCTCGCAGTATTCTCAGAGCATTCCGAACAATCATCGACATCTCGGCTGTGCATGGCTTGTCCCTATCTTTGAATGTGTATTCTGATTTAAACATTAGAGTATTTGGACTGCAAGCGCTAATAAGCAAGTATGAATATCTACTACACCCATTGTGTAAATTGTTACACCGCTCCACATAAAAATAATAGCTCTCCCAGAGGATGCATACACCATCCGACACCGTAAATGATGTTGAACAGAAAAGTATCATCTTGGGCTTTCCATCAGTGCATTACGAACTATTGGTCTGAAACAACACGTCATATGTGAAAAACCACATTCACTAACTGTCACGTTCAAATTTTCCTTGTTTATTCTTTTCGTCCCTTCTCTTATTTCCTACTTAATATCGGAATTGCATAACTTGGATCGCTATTTGCATATTGGTACGCGAGTATCATAGTTGCTCACCACTTTGTGAGCTGACTCGGAATCATCCATCGCTGTTTTATGATGCTCGCTCACCTTTCTTGTTAATAGCATATATTTGACAGTACTCGTGTTCTTTTGCCCTGAACCACATTCCACTGTAACTTGCTCCAATTCTATAAAAATTAACGGTTTTTATCAAAAACAATCGGTTTTAATCACGATTTTACTGCTGTATATCATGCATAAGTGATGTTGCACTTGTAGATGCCGCGTACTCAGAAAAATAAGCTTCGACTTATGTTCAAATGCATCTGAAATTTGGAGTTCGCAACAGCACTCATAAATTTCATAAGACATTTACATTATTATTGACCTGGTCTTTTTTGTGTGCAATTGATCTGTGCTGATCTGTGCACAAAGGCTCAATTGTCCCTCTACTCTGGAATTCATGTAAGTACATTGTATTCCTGTTAAGTTTTCAATTTTCGGCCTGATTGATGAAGGATTAAGCTAAATTGAGATCAAAGAACGCATAGCCCGTTGTCTGGGATTTATTGTACGCAAACGAAATCGTCCTGAAAGTCTGTAAACTCACTATCAACGACGCAGCGTGGCTATACTCTCAACTCAACACAACAATAAAGATGCAATTAACTTCGGACTCGCGAAATATCTAGCTGAGCTCAAAACAAAAAAAACTACGATAGAGGCTCTCGACCCTAAGGTATACTATAGCATCTTTAGATTTTTAAATTTAGATTGTTTTGATCGGTACTATGTTTCCTTTTATATCGGGCCTCGCGCACAAGTGATTTTTTTTCTAGTGGGGTTTGTCAAGCACAAAAAAGGATTATTTTGTGTGCCTCGCGCACAGAGGCATCGTTGTGACATAAATGATGTTTTGTTCTTCTCCCCGCCATATTCTTTATTAATAGTTTTGAGTTGTAACGTTTTCGTTTGAAATCGCGCACTTAATATTGTTGGTTGTTTGACGCATTTCCAATTGCTTTTTTTCTTATTAGTGAATATAGGGATGATTGTTCGGTGAAGCAACATATCGATGTGAAAGTACTTTTATCGCACATCTTGGATGAAAGGGAGTTCACATGAAGAATTCATTGCATTCCGAAGATAATGCGTTTGTTTTCGTATCTAAAAATGAAAATACAATGGTAAAACCTTCGTTGGTAGTACGTGGCCTCATATCGAGCTTTATAACTATCCCATTCAGTTCCGCACCCGTAGATGCATCTGGTTTGAGTGTGTATGTGTCGCAAATATACTCTTGGTCGTTTACTCTCCACTCTCGAAAATCATTTGCATATTTTCTGTACACTTTTTCCATTTTCGGCTGAACGCACCAGGTGCTAGGCATTGTCTTACCTCATTTTTGAACAGCACCCACCATGTCTTCGCACTTACGTTAAGTAGCTGGTATAGATATGAAATTCTAATTGAGATAATTTTACTGTTTTCGGCTTCTGCGTTGATATGTCGTATTTTATTTGTAGTCCTCGTCAATATTTCGATCACCTGAAACCAATACATTATCGCCCTGTTGTACCTGTTATGGACTCGTGCTCGGAATATTTGGATTGCTTCGTTCACTACATTTCTGCTTATCAACACATATTTCCATGCCTTTTTCAAATACCATCACCATCTCCATCTCCGTCACCATCACCTACATTGCCAACTTCAACACCCAACGCCGACCTTATTAGTATTTATTTATCGAAGCAGATGCATCGTATAATGCCGATGCTACAGACACCGTAAGATCACCTATCAGTCCTGAACAGGGCTTGACGATATGCACGCTAAGATTCCAATCATCACATTTGTGTTCAATGGAATTTATGCTTTATGACAAGTGGCGCATCTAGTACTTGATATCAGCTGCGCACTTTCATTTTTTATCTTTTATATATTTATCAATCTCACTGCATTCAACGTGTATTTTGTCATTGTTTTTCTTGCATGTATTGTTGTTTGGATTACATTGTCACGCACTGAACAGTCTATTAATACAATGTACATTGGCGTGCCGCTGCTAAGAGTCGATTGGGGTCGATTCATCTACTTCGAGCTGTGACTTCCTTTTGGTCTGGCCCATTCTTCGCATTGTATAAAACCCTCACCACAACCCTCGACTGCCTGAACCCTCGACTGCCCTAATATTGTTTTGGGTCCCCCGGATTTTGACCGTGGTTTTTCTCACTAGGTCAGATTCAGATTTGGCGCCCAGATTCGCTTACACAATTCAAATTTGGGATAAAACTCGTTTAAAAACCTGTATTGAAAGCTAAACCCTTAATTATTTACTATTGTACTCGCATACAAAGATATTTTCTACATTTTGCCAAAATACCGACACGTAACCTGATGCAATTCAACACTATGTGAAAATAAATCAGTACATAACACACCTGATAATACAGCCCAGTTTCGACAATATGAAGCTCACGGTAAGGGTAAAAAACAAACGTGATCAAGTATGAATAGTTCAATTGATGTATACACCAACATGGATTGTGGATACAGAGCAACCCGTAGCGGTGAATGAAGCGAGGATTTAGGTGTCGACAAAATCATTCGGAGGCTTACAAAGCCATTTTTTTATTGTCAAATAATATGGAATCGATTTTCAAAGTTGTGGAATTTTATAATGAATCACTGAGTCTAAATCTGAGTAAAATACTGTTCGATTTTTTCAGGACTCTGGTTGTGCTATCGTTTCCTGTGAGGCTCCTATTGTGCAAGTTTGCATAATTGACAAACGCTCTGTATATTTATCATAAAATAAGGAACTGAAAAAACTTGCCATACGGTAGATCTGTTTAAATAATATCATACATTTGCTTACGCACATGTTTCCAACTAGAAAATCTTATTAAATCTTAAAGAAAAAAATAATACTTATAGCATACCCGTTCAATATCATAATGAATATTATGCTCCTCTTGTTAAATGGACATGAAAGCACTTGTTTTGAAGTGTTTTATCCAAACCCCATTTTATTGTTTACAAGAATGCATATCAACGATGTGGATGCGTAGTTCAAACCTCTCCACATACCAGTAATAGTTCATTAGACCCAAGGGGCAATGTGCCTATAACAGTTCAGATTCGCGAAGCAGTGTTGCGATTTATTTTGTTTTCGCGGCACTACATCGCAAGCAAACTTACACAACCGATGTATTATGTTAAGCCGCGCAAGGTACTACTACTATAAATGCTAAAGGTTCACTTGTCGACTGCGTAGCCCC
Source organism: Sphaeroforma sirkka (assembly GCA_001586965.3). Classification (NCBI taxonomy): domain Eukaryota; class Ichthyosporea; order Ichthyophonida; genus Sphaeroforma; species Sphaeroforma sirkka. The sequence continues at coordinate 14,126 of LUCW03001848.1, read as the reverse complement.
AACAGTTTATTTAAGGCGGCGAAAGTCAATGATCAGATCGGTAAAAAAGCCGCTTCAATACGACGCTCGAATAAAATTTACTACTTATTTAAAAGATAATGGAGGGAGCATAGGTGAAAATATATCAACTCAACTACATACTGAATGAATTGATTTGCTTCTAGCTATATATTTGATCCCATTGTCGTGATTTAAGGTGCATACTAAATCGAATTCGGTGAAAAAAGTGCCTCAAGGCTCTATAGTCATGGCTGGCCTTGACATCCCAGGAAAGAACATTCGTATATATTTTTTCGATCGGTGTAGAAGCATGCAGCAACCCGCAAATTGGAAACAATTATGAAAGAGGCATTTTCTACAGCACGTCGCAACATGGATGGGTATCACGGCCATAGCTTTACAATTGGAGGGTTGCCTGCACTAGAAGAAATTAGAGACGATCCAGACGAAATCGCAACTGCCACGAAATAGAGATCAAAAGCCTATAGCAACCCGCAAATTGGAAACAATTATGAAAGAGGCATTTTCCACAGCACGTCGCGACATGGATGGGTATCACGGCCATAGCTTTACAATTGGAGGGTTGCCTGTACTAGAAGAAATTAGAGACGATCCAGACGAAATCGCAACTGCCACGAAATAGAGATCAAAAGCCTATATTGGATACTGGTACAAAAGCGCGACAGAAAAAGCCGGGGTGAAAGCACGGATGGCGGTGTAATAATAAGCCTTACGAATACGCCGTAACTTGCATCCTTATTATAGTAAAATGTTGGCGTAAACAGATCTGCAAGCGTGTACGGCATTCGGTATTTGGCGTGAGCGGCGTTAGGCAAACTTCAACGATTAAGGGTCAACCACACTGCACAATTACTCCTAATAGAAGTATTCGTGCCGCTAATAAGCGTTTCAGAGTTTCAGAAACCCCAGTTCGAATAGCTTTTAGTGGCGTAAATACTTCCATTAAGAAGTAATGTAAACTTCGATGGACATTACTAGGTTTCAAACTATATTAAACTAAAATACAATTTAGTCAGTTAGGATTTAGCAGTGGTCGCTTGTGTAAGAATGATCGGGACTGCCTCTTGTTAAGAGCCTAAATATCCTCGATCACACAGGGCGTACCTCTAGCTGTTCTTTATTGAATAATTTTCACTAGAAGAACTAAATGTTCATGACCACTTGCCTAATTTGTAAATAGACATAATAACGTAAGTTACGTTAATACATTAGCTGATATAAATAAAGTTCCATCTGAAGAAAAGTCAAAAAAAGAAAAAGACTTATTAGATTTTGGAGATTGGCGGGAGGACCAAAATCTATAAGTAGTTGTTCGGAGATTATAAAATTTAGTTTATAATATCCTACATCTACTAATGTCTCAAATAGGTCCAAGTAGATGAGTCATACCAAATACTCAGGCTATTGGAGCCATCAAAGTGAATTTAGAACACTTTGGAAATATTGGAAAAAGAGCTTGTACTAAATTATTTAAAATACAAATAAAACCAATGTATTATCTCAATTGATCTTGATATTTTAGACTGACCGGAGGCCGTATTTCTACTTAGCCCCCAGTAGCTTTTAGAACTACGAACGTACGTTAAGATACGATCTAGTTGATAAAGCGAAAACCAAAGTAAAAACGGTTTTGGTCATGACTTATCGAGTAAGTATGTGCCTATATGTACGAGTTCAAGACCCATGTTGTACTCTATGTCGTTTAGTATTTGGTCCAGTAGCCATTTCCGATGTAGGCGCCTTACGTTTATTATTTGGTAAGGTAATAGTCAAAGGCTGTTCTTCATTAGTAAGTAAGTTTGAACAATTTTCTGCACTGTTGGTAAGCAGATCAGAAAGTTTAGTCACGTAGGAAGTAGGTGGCAAATAGGGAATTTCAGATCCGTCAGGGTTTGTAGTCACCTGAGGAAACCCTTCCCATTTATCTCGTGTGTTCTTATGTAAACGCTTATTCCATTTCTTATAAAAGATACGAAGAAAGTCGCGAGATTCACGAAATGCATCGGAGGTTAGCCAAGCTACTGTCCCATCCATGAAACGGGTCTTGTAGTAAGTGTAACCGTCTTCGGATGTTTTGTCAATTATATCTTTGACTTGTGACTCCATAACTGGTACATCAGAATCAAATGAGCGAGCGAATGAGAGTTCGGAGGTAGGGATACGGTGAGTGCCTAGATTGGTTGCGCTAGTACCATCAATGTTATTCACTTCGTAAGTATCACTCTTCTCATCATGGTAGGAAATAACAAAAGGCCCTATCGTCTTAGAAGAGAGTTCGGTAACGTTGGCGTTTCGATTTATAATGTTAACGTAATCGCCGACTTTGAACTGAACAATGTTCTTAGTGTTATTCCATCGGTCATACGCTTTAAGTAGGACGCGATTTTTGTGCTCGAGTAAACAGGGGTAAACAACGTTCTGCATATGCTCGATCTTTTGTAGCCACGAGGTAGCGTGTTTCACGGGCGCAGTTTTATCAAACGTTGCTTGTAATTCACTATAGCGGCCAAAGAAATAGTGAAACGGGAGTGTTCCAGTTTGAGGATTCATGCAGTTATTCATTTGAGTCTGAACCCATTTCAAATGATAAGGCCACATATCCTCAACGTCGTCTAGTGCGGTACGCAAGAGTTTCTTAAGTTCTCTATGACGTGTCTCATTTGCACCCTGCGTTTGAGGTTTGTAAGGGACACCACGCCTATGGGTCATGCCTGATACGAGTATAAGTGCCTCCATTACGTCGGTACAAAACTCACTACCGTTATCAGAACATAGTACTCGGGGGAAACCGAAGTCATTAAAGACGTGATAGCATAATTCTGCCACTGTTTGTGGACGTTTGTTCGGTATTGCATAAAGCAAGTTATAGCCCGAAGCCACATATAAGAAATGACAGATATATACATCGCCAGTATGCTTGGATCGCGGGAGTTTAACCAAATCGAATATGACTCGGCGTATCGGTTGGTCTTCTGTCACACTTTTTAGGGGTGCCCAACCGTATCGCTTGATCTGTAGAAATACGGCCTCCGGTCAGTCTAAAATATCAAGATCAATTGAGATAATACATTGGTTTTATTTGTATTTTAAATAATTAGTACAAGCTCTTTTTTCCAATATTTCCAAAGTGTTCTAAATTCACTTTGATGGCTCCAATAGCCTGAGTATTTGGTATGACTCATCTACTTGGACCTATTTGAGACATTAGTAGATGTAGGATATTATAAACTAAATTTTATAATCTCCGAACTACTACTTATTGATTTTTGTCCTCCCGCCAATCTCCAAAATCCAATAAGTCTTTTTTTTTTTTTTTTAACTTTTCTTCAGATGGAACTTTATTTATATCAGCTAATGTATTAACGTGACTTACGTTATTATGTCTATTTACAAATTAGGCAAGTGGTCATGAACATTTAGTTCTTCTAGTGAAAATTATTCAATAAAGAACAGCTAGAGGTACGCCCTGTGTGATCGAGGATATTTAGGCTCTTAACAAGAGGCAGTCCCGATCATTCTTACACAAGCTACCACTGCTAAATCCTAACTGACTAAATTGTATTTTAGTTTAATATAGTTTGAAACCTAGTAATTTCCATCGAAGTTTACAGATCTGGTTCTTTTCACAATCAGTACAGCGTCGGTATACTTCACGTATGGTTTCTTTCAGCGCCGGGTTATCAAGCCCTGCACGAATAGCCATTTTATAAGTATGCTCATATGCTCGATGCGTTAAATTATGTATAATTTTAACTCTACTTTCGAGCTCCTCTAAGTCAGTCAGATTCTGCGTAACGCTGGCTGGATGAACCATAGTCCTGTTGGAAAGGGCAACCTCAGTATCAGGAGGGGTAGACTCCTGAGATACATAATTGACAACATTAGATTGTTGAAGTATCTTCTTCAGTTGTTTCGCAACTCCTGGCTGTTCTTTAAGCAGCGCTTTAAGTAGTTGAGTGCGAGCTTCAGGTTCTCTAAGAGCTTTGAGTCTTTGATCCATAGCCTTAGCTAGTTCCATGTTTCTACAATCTAGCGCCGTCTCAATCAGCATTACCTCGACTGCATTCTTGTTGGGTGCATGTGTTGTACGAGTCTTGAGCTTTTGTTCAAACTCTTTAGACTCCTCTAGTTTAGCTAAGAATTTGGTTGAGGGTTTCCACTTAGTGGTACCTGCAGGACCGATGCGACAAACAATGGTGTGTTTTCAAGGTATCTTCTTAATAGAATTGGATCCCTGATACAAGAACGTGTCGGTTTCACGGTCGACATAAATAGGTTCGTCTTGAATCGTATGAATTAAATCACGTATCCATGGGTCGTAGTTACGTAAGGGACAACACAGCGTAATGGTAGATTTAGTAATATTAACATAATTTAACAACTGTGCGATAAGTTGACAAGGTGGGTTAGCCCACGCATTATGCTTTGATAAGTCAAGCTGAAATGCATCACCTTTAGGATGAGCCAACGACCTATATTCAGAAACCTGTTTGTTATGTTCTGCGGCGAACATATCAACAGTAAATGGACCCCATCGTGATTGAGCGAGGTTAAGCCATTTCTTTTTTTTAGCATCCAATCGGTTGCTAATGACTCCTTGACTGTTTTCTGGTAGTCGGGCACAAGTCGAGAGAGCATGTCAGGAAGATGGTTATGTATTCCTGGTATGTGTGTTATATTAAAAGCGAACTTGGCAATAATGTCATGCCAGCGGCTCACCAACTGTGAGTCAGGGTTCATATCTTTTAAGTATGTTAGAGACTTTTGATCACAGGCGACAGTAAAGTAACTTCCATAAAGGTAGTCTTTAAACTGTCTTAGCGCAGTAACTATAGCAAGGAGCTCTTGTTTAACGGTAGGGTAATTCCGTTGACTCTTATTATAACTCTTGCTAAAAAGAATTGTATGTAGCGCGGTTTACCATTTATCGTTTGGTAAAGCACTCCACCTACCGCTCGATCTGAAGCGTCGGTTGCTACTTGGAATGGGACACCATCCACAGGGTACTGCATGATGGGTGCGTCCATTACTTTACTTTTGACTAGTTTAAATGCATCATCACATTCTTTAGTCCAAAGCTTTCCCAAAGGTCCTTTGTGCAGCCGTAGGTGACTGAAAGGCTTTAAGTAATGAGAAAGATGCGGTACCGAATCCGAGAAGAAGTTAACAAACCCACACACAGAGTTCACATCTCTTCCAGTAATTGGTGTTGATAAATCCAACAGAAACTGTTTCTTTCCAGGATCAGTTTCTACCCCTGCTGCAGATACTTTGTAGCCAAGTAAGTGTATAGTATCTTTAGCAAAAGAACACTTGTCTTCGTTAATCTTAAGTTTAGCATGATTAAGTCGCTTTAAGACTCCTTTAACGAGTTTAGCATGTTCATGTGCTGTCTTTGTAAAGATAACTATATCATCTAAATAGACTGATACGTTATACGACAGGTCCGCAAATAGTTCCATCATAACTTGTTGGAAGAAAGAATGTAACATGTGTAAGCCTTCAGGTGCACCTTTAAACTGGTACTTCTTACCTTGCCAAGTAAGGAAAAAAGTATTTCCTATGAGGCTCATATATCGGTAGTTGATGGAATGCAGCTTTTAAGTCTATCTTGGAAAAGATAGTCGCACCCTCCATTTTGCGTAGTATCTCGCTTATCTTAGGTAATGGAAAACTATGTTGCGGAATTAGTTTGTTGATTGGCGACAGGTCTAGTACTACTCTTGTTTTACTAAACGTTCCATCAGATTTATATTGATCGACCGCTAAGAGAGCTAAGTTAACTGGGGTTGCATCATAATTGATTTCAATTAGACCCTGTTTTAACCAATCTTCGATTTGGGTTTTGACAACATCTTTGTGTCTCCAACTCATGTAGTTATGTGAAGGACACTTTAACTTAGAGAAGTCGACGTTTGTTAAGTCAAGTCTAACGTACCCATTAGAGAACTTAAACATACACCAGTCAGTTATTGCAATCTTCCTGTTTTGTATAATTAAATCCATAATTATATCGGTAAAGTGCGGAATCATATCCTTTGCTTCACCTTCCGGAGGTTTAGGTATCTTTAACATATTATCATCTGACTGATCTTTATTCGGGTCCAGCCCATTAGGCAGACCAGTGAGTGTTATACCTAAACTGAGAAGATCAGTCATACCTATAATTAAATCATATTTCTGAGACATGTCAGTAACGATTAGGTGAGTCTTCACTTCTCTTCTATCTGACAGCATTATGTGTGCATAGTCAATGGCTTGTTCGCAAGTAGTAACTTTGCCATTTCCCAAGATTAAATCAGTTGTTTCGTTATGGACAGCCATATCTGTAGCGTAGGCTACTCGGCGTGAGATAGCAGAGACTTCAGCCCCTGGATCAAATAGTGCCATAACTTTTTCTCCATTTACGAAACCTGTTTGAAAGATACGTTCATCTCCTTTGGTATAGATTTTATTGAACATTTTCTCATAATCTTGCTCTAGTGCACACATATGGTACTGTCAGTGCTTAACTTGAAGGTCCGGTAAGTCCTTGCAATCCTCTTTGTGCCAACCGTTAGTACCCTTGGAAATAGCACACTCTTTCATATAGTGTCCAAAATTTGGCTTGCCTGGTGCACACTTAACAGGGTCGTGTCTACCATTCCACTTGCCATTACGTTTTGTGAGGTTGTAACCACACTTCTTGCAAGGCACTCTCACCTTCTTTTCACTTTTCGGTTCGGTAGAAGAAGAGCCAGTACCCCCCTCCAGTAGTAGTGCGAGGTTTCTTAGTACTACGCGCAGTATTAGTCTCTACTGCGTTTCGCTTAGTGGGCTGGGTGTAGCTCGTGGTACTAAGTACTCTAGTAGAGGAATTGGTATGCTTGTGAACTATCTTCTCAAAGACAGACCAAGGCATAGATCGAAAATCACCATAGGCGATGATGTCATCATTGACTTTCTTAAAGAGGTTAGCTCCCAGAGTCTCCATCATCTGACAAATTAATAAATATTCGCCAGTATAGGTACGACCACCCATCCGAGTATTCATATATGTCATATGAGCTAGAGCACCTCGAATAGTGGTATCGTTCGCAAAGAACTTGCGAGACTCTAAAAGTTCACGGTCACGTGCATCTTCAAAAAAAGGTGTTAAGTATATTATCACGCAACTGGTGCCAGGGTAGGGCTTTCCAGTTGGGCTCATGAGCCTTCAAGATAGTTCGCCATTCACCTGGCTCACAGAAATGAATAAAGGCATTCATCATCTGCTTATCCCTAAGGCTGGCAGACTCCTTAAGTTGGTCGAAGGCCTTCAGTGTCTCCACTGTACTCTCATTAGTAGAGAAATCGACCTCAGCCTGCGCGTTACCTAGCTGCTTTATAAAGCTTGGTTCTAAGTGTTCACGAGGCTCATGCTCAGTGCTACGGGCTGCTAGTGCCAAGATGGTGTCTATTTCCTTTCTCTTGTTATCGATTAGATAGCGAATGTTATCCGCTTTCCTATCGTCAAGGTCAGAGTCATTCAATAGACGGTCCTCAACGACTTGCATACCAGAGCGTAATAGCCTGAGACGAGTATGTCTGGTTCTCACTTCCTCATCCTCAGGATTAGAGCGGGAACTCTCTAACGAGGTACTGGTGTAGCGATTGCCAAAATCGTGATTACCAGGGTTAGTTGGCAAATGAGGGTCGATATTACGAGAGATGGTAAGCCTCATCGAGTTCCATACGATCATATCCTCTGACAGGGTTAGGTTTGTCAAGAGGATGGTCAATGGTAGCATCAGAGCTATAGAGATTAGATTTTGAAATATTGTCTCTCTCACCAGTGGTAACTGGCTTAGTGGTAAACATACTGGCTGGTACACCAGTAGGTCTCGAGTTCGAAACTGGGCCCGAATTTTCTTCTTCTTCGGTATAGGAAGAATATCAGCCAAGTGGGACACGATAGAGGGGTCCACAACTGCTGCTGCCGCTATCTCCTTCAAGAGCGCTTCAGTGCGGTTCAATTGGCGTCGAGATTGAGAGGATCCAACCACTCGTTGTCGGATTATGGCGTCCTCAGCTTCGGCCCCAAGATTTGAGCTGAATGGAATGGCTTCTCCATCGATGGCGAAACCGAAATTTTCGGACAGGTCCAATACTTCCTTTTCACTCCGGATTTGTGCTGGAGTGTCCTTTAGATGTGGAGTTATAATGCCCCCCGACATTCGTATCCACGAATTTTCCAGCCTTTCGACGTTTATCCCCAATATTTGACGGCACGTGGTCAGGGAGCAAGTTGGGGTCCTGAGCTTCACTCCTAGGTGATACACGGACGCTGGCGAGACTTTCCGCGGTAGTAGATACCTCTTCTTCCAAGGCTTTAGGATCCGACGAGTCATCCTCAGAATAATTCTCTGTACCAACCTCAGAATTGGCTTCCCCAACAGTTTCCTCGGCAGGCTCAACTCCAGACAGGCTAGGTGTTTCCACAGGGACCTCAAGAACCTCGGCAGGCTTAGCAGGCTTAGAGCTAGCGGCTCCTTGCCTTTAGAAGTACCCTTAGCCATAGTATTTGCTGGATAGTAAATCGATGTTAGACAGTCTAGACGCAGTACACTACTGTAACTACTAATTAACTGAAATATATGTAAACTTCGATGGAAATTACTAGGTTTCAAACTATATTAAACTAAAATACAATTTAGTCAGTTAGGATATAGCAGTGGTAGCTTGTGTAAGAATGATCGGGACCGCCTCTTGTTAAGAGCCTAAATATCCTCGATCACACAGGGCGTACCTCTAGCTGTTCTTTATTGAATAATTTTCACTAGAAGTACTAAGTGTTCATGACCACTTGCCTAATTTGTAAATAGACATGATAACGTAAGTCACGTTAATACATTAGCTGATATAAATAAAGTTCCATCTGAAGAAAAGTTAAAAAAGAAAAAAAGACTTATTGGATTTTGGAGATTGGCGGGAGGACCAAAATCTATAAGTAGTAGTTCGGAGATTATAAAATTTAGTTTATAATATCCTACATCTACTAATTTCTCAAATAGGTCCAAGTAGATGAGTCATACCAAATACTCAGGCTATTGGAGCCATCAAAGTGAATTTAGAACACTTTGGAAATATTGGAAAAAAGAGCTTGTACTAAATTATTTAAAATACAAATAAAACCAATGTATTATCTCAATTGATCTTGATATTTTAGACTGACCGGGGCCGTATTTCTACACGTAATTGCTAAATAACGCTTATTGGTCTTTGCATTCTCTGCCTTTTACCTTCGATAAAATCGCTCAGTGATTCTACACTATTCAATGATTTGTCATCCAAGTGGTATAGTCGAAGTCGTAGCTTCGTCGAGACTTCCCTGGTGTCTGATTGTCTGACACCATTCAGTTGGACGGCGCTGGACGTACGGTACCGAGAGTGCCGGCGTCACCACGATGCCTCTCTTGCTAATCCATCGTGCCCGTTAGAAATAGTGGCTGCTTCAGTGAAAACTGAAATGATGGGGTAGCATTAGAGGGTAAGCCCGACTGCTGATTGTATCTTACTAACTTTGCTGCCAATCTACTGTGAGCTTTGGGTGTTCGCTTCCAGTATGTTCGGTTGACCGCCGAAGTCTATCTTCCTAGTATCATCGCTTCATCTTCGTTCTTGCCAAACAGTCCACCAGTGCGCGGTAAGGGCAGATATCAGCCCATTCCTTGGTAGTGGAGGAACTGTGATTGTTGTTGCACGGTCAATACTTGTTTTACTAATTGGTAATGATATTTCTGCATACGTCTCGTGTAGTTTGATGCCCTTACCGCGATGCACGTGTATGTTAGGTGAATCGATTCTAGTTGGTGATGGACAGTAAATTCTCCACTCCGTAGGAGACCAAAAATATTTACAAGCATTGCAGTGTATGTGCGAAGCAGTCTAGTGTTGTAGTGATTGCGGTTGACGTAGCTAGCAAATTTTTCGTGAACAATGATTGATATAAGTGGTCGACGGATTCTTACTGGCGTTACGCGCCCCTCCGCTACCCTGCGTCATCGAATTGCTTTCTGCAATAGCAGTACCAGATCCCATCTTTTGGGAAATGACACTCCTTTCGCTCGGTAGAGCAACCTTATATGTGCCACGTATACTTTGATTGATGTTGGTTCCAGGTCTCTTGCATCCAACCAGCCCATGAATAGGAGGCAGTTTTCCATTCCTTATTTCCTCGACTGGAATCAATCCTTGCGCGACTTGGAAATGCAAGTACTGGCGTTGGACACTGTTTACAGTTGCCATGGTGCTTGGACCTTTTGCAAGCGTGAATGTCTCTTTAGTGCGTGCGATGAGTTTCTCCCCCAAAAGGCGTGGCTCGAACGCCTTGCGGTTGGTCTTGTCCGATTGATATGGTAAGTTAGCGTATCCTGTATAGTACATGTTAGTTTCACATTCCTCGCTTAAATGACAGAACTCGAAATGAGTACATTTCAATTGAGAAATATCCCTGCTCATCGAATATACGATTTTTTATTTTTATTTTTTTGCCGATCCTCGCTCCTTGACCGAATTATGACGGATAACCAGGTCCTACTCGGTATTTCATACACTGCACTAACCCATTCCACGGCACTACACGGCGCAGACCCGATCCGTACCACAGAGGTGGGTACGCTACTTAGTAGGTCATCAAGCGAATACATGGCACATTCGATGGTATCAGTGTTTTGTCAGCACCGGCCCGAATTGACTCAGCGCATATTTTCTATCGTCGACTCACTTGGCCCAAGCTTCAAATGGGAATTTACTGACCACTTCTTCCCATCGATCTTTCCCGAACCACTACAACGGCTCTGAGAGCCATGCCATATGTTCATACATTGTAACATACATACATTGTAACTTTTCTTTTTTGAATTAAGTAATATCATCCCTATCCACAGTTTAGATAAGTTACTGGTGTGGAAATTGCCTCCCTGTCTATTTGTGCAGTCGTTGCTCGTAATGAGTCTTCAAATGTGCCTTGTAGTTGAGTACTAATTCGTTCAGTGGAGAGGAATTAGCCTGGAGGTTAGGTTGGATGGCTCTGGCGGTGGCCATATCTGCACGTGATATGGCGTCCGCTGTAGTGTTGACTACTCCGCTGATATGCGCACATGTGATGCTTATATCGAACCTTATTTCTACTTCTGTAGTGAACCGTAATACATCGAGCATCTCCGCAATATTAGACTTCCTGCAGTTGAGCCCCGCTACTGCGCTGGAGTTGTCATACAGTATTGTGAATGAATGCCCTTGGAGTAATTTCCCATATAGCGCTACCGAGTAAATAGCTGCGAGTAGCTCCAGCGCTCCTATTGTCATTAGTTGCTCTGTGATAGCTTCAGTAAACTTCTTACCCCATCTAATGTGGTGGGGCTCCCAACGCATGAAAAACCATTGTCCTGCTGAGAGGAAACCTCCACCTCCGATAGACGTGGACGCATCTGAACTTATGTTGTCTGATCAATACCGTCCCCTTCCAAGGAATTATGATTCGTAGCAGTGACGCAATATCGTCCCTGATACCTTGTGGGATGCGGGATGCGTCGTGTGTGGTGTTTGGGCCAGCTTTGGATGCCATCGGGCAGAAGCCAGAAAATTCGCTGGACGTATGGGCGTGCCTGTCGCAAGATGGCCGTAAGCCAAAATAGGTTTCCTGTTACCGATGCTTTTTCCCCTACCGTGGCCTTTGTTCTTGATTGCCACGTCGTGAGGAGGCCGATGTGGCTTTGCTTCTTCTCAGCATCTATACCGTGCGTTCGCTTGATCATGTCTACCATCACATCTATCCAAACTGCTCTGAATTTCCTCCTATAAACTCGAATATCAAACTGGTTGAAAGTTCTTCGTACTACAATAATATTGCTCTCAGATTGCTCTGGCATGTGTACTATTGCAAAATCATCTACCCAGGGTGTGGCCTCCAGTTGTTGTTGCCACAGCACCCAGTATAAACTAGCTGCTAGTTTTTTTTTGTAGATTTCCGGGAACTGGTTAAACCAAACGGTAAGCAGGCCTCAAAGTAGTATTTTCATCCCACTCAAACCCGAGTAAAGGAATATCATCTGCGTGTATTGGGATCAATCTGAACGCCCCTGTGATATTCACAATGCTTATCGTCGATCCTTGTGGCGTGTCTTGTATGGTTTTCACGAGCCAGTTAAGATTTCTGTAGCGAATGAGTCTATTGTTGATCTGTGCGTTGATGCTAATAATATAGCGTCCTGTGTGGCGTGGGTAGCTTAAATCATGTACTCTTTTACATTTCTTGACAGAACCGTCCGTATTGAGAGAGGTAATCTGGGACAGTGGAGGCACTCTGTAGTATCCTGTGTCGAGCTGTGCTTTGTCGAATGGGCCTATGATCGTGCCTCCCTGAAGGTCTTTTGCTAATCGTTGCTGCAACTCCCGTGCTATTTTCGAAGACTTGCTTGTGATTCCTGAATGTCAACTTATGTGTGCGATCGCCAGTATAACCAATGTGTGTTCCAAATTGTAGAATATATTGCATCATATCCTTGGAGTGCCTCCTTTACTATCTGAGGGTTTGGGACTGAATGTGGTCTGGGTTCTATAATAACATTGCTGAGATTTTGTGGCGTACCGTGGTTTTGCTGGATCTCGCACAGTTTTCGTTCGTGCATCTTGGAGTCATGGTTGGCGCCGCTATGAGACTTGCGATCTTTGCATTTGTTCCTGTTGCACTCGTGTACAAATCGACAGCTATGCATCTTGCAACTGCCTCGGTTGAAGTTGTTCCATCGCAATCTGTTAGGTAGGTTGCCTCAAATCGTCCCTTTCTTAGTGTCCTTGACATCGACGCACGTACAGAACACGATGCTCATAGTGCAGTTCTCACAGTAGGTGTTTGGCAGGCGATTCTGTAGTGTGTACAGGAATCTGGTGAGCACCTTTGGTTCAATGTTTGCTATTCGTACCGTAAACTTCGATGGATATTTCTATGTTATAAACTGTTATATAAACTAAGATACAACATAAGTCAGTTAGGATTTAGCAGTGGTAGCTTGTGTAAGAATGATCGAGACTGCCTCTTGGCAAAAGCCTTAATATCCTCGATCACACAGGACGTACCTCTAGCTGTTCTTTATGAAATAGTTTCCACTAGAAGTACTAAGTGTTCATGACCTCATGCCTAATTTGTAAATAGACATAAGAACGTAAGTCAAGTTAATACATTGGCTAATATAAATTTAGTTCCATCTGAAGAAAAGTTAAAAAAAAAAAAAAAAGACTTATTGGATTTTGGAGATTGGCGGGAGGACCAAAACCTGTAAGTAGTAGTTCACAGATTATAAATTTTAGTTTATAATATCCTACATCTCCCTATCGTTTCAAATGGGTCCAAGTAAATGAGTCATACCAAATACTCAGGCTATTGGAGCCAACAAAGTGAATTTAGAACACTTTGGAAATATTGGAAAAGAACTTGTATTAAATTATTATAAATACAATAAAAACCAATGTGTTATCTCATTTTGATCTTGATATTTTAGACTGACCGGAGGCCGTATTTCTCCATAGCCCCCAGTAACTTTTGGGACTACGAACATACGTAAAAAGTACGATCTATTCGTGCGAAAGCCAAAGGAAAACGGTTTCGGTCATGGCTTATCAGTAAATATGTGCCTATATGTACGAGTTCAAGACTCATGCTGTACTCTATGTTTGTTTAGTATTTGGTCCAGTAAACATTTCCGATGTAGCCGCCTTACGTTTGAGTACTTGGTAAGGTAATCGCCAAAGGTTGTTCTTCATTATTAAGTAAGTTCTGAAAGAATTTTCTGCTCTGTTGGTAAAAGCAGATCAGAAAGTTTAGTCACGTAGGAAATGTAGAGTAAGGCAAATAGGGAATTTCAAGATCCATCCGAGTTCGAAGTCACATGAGTGAAACCCTTCCCGTTTATCTCGTGTGTTCTTATCTAAACGCTTATTCAATTTCTTATTAAAAAATACGAAGGAAGTCGCGAGATTCACAAAACGCATCGGAGGTTAGCCAAGCTACTGCCCATCCATAAAACGGTCTCGCAGTAAGTGCAACCGTCTTCGGATGGTTTGTCAATTATATCTTTGACTTCTGA